>CAAKHG010031331.1:9196-21430 GCA_901007715.1 Dactylopterus volitans | reverse complement strand
CAAACCTGTGTTAATCTCCTCAGACACGTCGCGACAGGCCATCTTTCTTCTCCCTTTCCTCACTTCACTTCCCGATCCCGCCGTTGACGGATCCTCCGCCTCCCTCCCACCCTCACCACCCGCCACCCCCGAGTTGTCGCCGTCTGGCCCCAACCTCGCCGCCCGCAGCCCCCGCACGTCTCCTCTCATTTGTTTTCTCACCAAGTAATTAAAAATGCCGACAGGTCGATCCGTGACACCTGGCAGCCGGCGAGGAGGGAAGAGCCAGCCCGTCCTCGCGTCCATCCGTGGAGCGCTGACACCCGTCCAAGCGCAGGCGGGCCACCACTCAGCCACCTTCACCTGCCACTGACCCAGAGGTAAATGGCTTTTACTCTGTGTTTGTGTGTGTGTGTGTGTGTGTGTGTGTGTGTGTGTGTGTGTGTGTGTGTGTGTGTGTGTGTGTGTGTGTGTGTGTGTTGCTCATGGTGGTGATCTCAGATTAGTGTTTAGAAAAACAATTTGATTATTGTTGCTAATTCAAGATGTTGCAGCATTCAGTCATTCTCTCGCTAGACCGAGATGCCCTTCTTGCGCAAAGACTGCTTAAAAAATTTAAGTATCTGCACTGCACCAGATTATTCATCACTACATTTTGTTTCAACAGCGAAGAAATGTTATTTTAAACTGTCTTGATCAATTATATAGACGCAACACGTACAATATGTTTTCCAGGATAGCCCAAAGGAAAATGAGGATATAGTGGAAGGCTATTGTGAATTTGAGGGTGTGCGTGCAGCAGAGAGAAGCTGGTTGTTACCTCAGATCCGGTGTCCTTGTCAGTGCCGGTGCCTCCTGGCCCCTCCATTATTTGGTTCGTGAGTTTGGTCCAGGTTTTATTTGATGCTAGCAAGTCCAGACACAAGCTGCTGTCAGAGTCAGCCGGGCCAGATGCCTGAGCGCTCTGAGCACGCTGACACATACCTGCAGAGACGGGCTAGCTGGTTGCAGCAGCAGGGCTTTTCTTGGATGTGGAGAAGATGGCTAACTGGGTGGAGCGCCAGAGTCCTCAGCGGGAGAGCAGGATGTATGTGAACATATGTCCAGCCGGAGAGTCGGCGTGCACGTCTGCGTTGCCGCTGCGCTGAAAAGAATTCATTCATTACCACCATTGTGAGGTTCTTATGTAAAAAAGAAAATAAAAAAATACCAGAGTGGAAAGAGCTCTCCCTTACTAGTAAAAAAAACAACACAGTATTATTGTCTGTATCAAAATGAAAACAATGTCCTCTATAAATGTTATTGGCCTGTTTATGTGTTAACTTAATGGTGTATTTGATCATGCTCTTATTTGAATGTAATTGTTAAACACCATTGGGTTCAATCCAAAACTATGCGTCCGCAGTCACGGCAGTGTAGTGACGTAGATGCATTAAAGCGATGAAGACGTACTTAAAAATTGCACTTAAGTACAGTATTAGAGTACATGTGGGAGACATCTCACACACTCAAGTATCAAGCAAGAGTCCGTGCCTATTTTTGCCACCATTTTATATCATGAGAGACAGGAGATCTGTGATATAAATTATTTGTTTCTAGTCTCGTACCAGAACATATCAGAAAACACTGCAGGTTAAAAAAAAAAAAAACAATTCAGTTTCCCTCTTGAAATTCCTGGTCTCATTTAACACCGGGAGTCTGCTGGGCGGTCAAGTGTTCCTACTTTCACTTGGATGGTCGTGGGTGTGTGCGTATTTCTGCTTGAATAGTTCCATTTTGTGAAAGAAGGAAAATTTGCCTGCGCTCCGGCAAAATATGATGTTTGAAGACTGAAATATGTTGCCCTTAGTGCAGGCTAAACTGACATTTTCTGCTCTCCCGCTGTGTGTGATAGCACGCACCCTATCCTCTTAATATTCAGCCGAAAATAATGGCCTACCTCGCAATGTTGGTGACAGTGAAAAAGAATTTCTGTATCTGCCCCGAGCTCATAGCTGCCCGGGACTTTAAAGGGTTCTTCCTCGGGCCACCAGGTTTCATGAAAATTGTCATGGTAGTTACAGCATAATCCTGCTGAGAGAACGATGAATTGCGGCAAAAACCATAACCTCCTCTCCTTGACGGGGGTAATCAACAATCAAAGATGCATGTGCATTTGAGCTAACACCAGACCTACGGATCACCAAGAGTTTTGATTGGTGTTCAGTTTTAAGGGGCTGCTCGTGTGAGTGTAAGAGCTGCGTCTATGGGTGGGAGTGTGTGGGTGGGTGAGTGTTATTTTTGGGAAGGAAGGAGAGAAGGGTGAACATGTTGTTTACTCCTTATTGCCTGGAAATATAGTGCATCCTCAATCCTGCCAAATCCTGGTCTTCAATTACCAGGAGGAGCAGAAAATTACAACAGTGCTCCCAACTGTCACTTTAGAGCTCGGTTTGGCTCTCAGGGAGAGGCAGTCTGATCTAATTACCCAGCCCCTGAAAAGGCTCAGCCAATAATACAGATACCGCCCAGGCAGTGAGGAAAGACACACACACGCACGCATGCACGCACGCACACACACACACACACACACACTCAAGAGAAAAAACACAAACTTCACTTAGTGTTTCATTTTATGCAGGAAGAGGGGACAGACCAAAGATGATCAGTGCTCGGCTCATGATGCATGTCGCTCAAAATTCACAGGGAAAGGCTGAGTGCTGAGAGAAAGACGGAAAGAGACGTGAAGGTCAGACCTCAAAATGGAGAAATTATTAGGATTCTCCCTCCTCCTTCCACTCTCCCGCCCCTCCTCCTATCTCTGTGAATATTGTGGCTCCTTTTGTAAAAGGACATATCCTTGTGCTATGGAGACTGACATCCTCTTTTGTCAGGACGAGGAGTGTTCCACTCTGCAGCTCAATAGATGACATCGCATGGCCAGGAGGAGAAAGCTGCTGAGTGGAGGGAGAGAGGGATTTAATTCAGCCTTTTTCTTCTGTCAATACCATCAATATGGGCTTAGCATCGCCTTCAAAGTTACCTCTCAAATTACTGATCAGGCAGGGTGGTATGTGTGCTGAACGTGTGCGGATGCGACGGTACGTTCACGATAAGAGCGCGCCGCTTTTTGTGGCACGTTTTGGCACATACAAGACCAGTTTCGTTGAGCTACTGCAGACTTTTTTTTTTCTTTTTCTTTTTTTTTTCTGATTTTTGGCACTGCCTGTGCAGGGAGAGACGATCCTGCGTGCCATGTTTCCTCGGCTCAGTATGAGCTCACTATTCAAAATGGAGGCAGCTTCTCCATCTTAATTTAACTTCCAGCTTCATTACAATATCTTTGAAGTAAAATGTGAGTTGTCGTGAATGTCGGTTTAATTAAGGAGCGCTCAGGTTTGTAACCCGCTTGCTGATATCTCCCCCTGCATTCGCTCTCTGCTGTGATGCTCCCTGAAAATGAGATTCTGTCTGGGAATTTGTGGTCGTTGTGTTATGTCCGTAAACAAGGTCATTTGGAATAGGTGCACAGGCTGCCTTAGGGGGGGTTCACACACAAACACACAAAGACACACACGCTCACATACAGAGACACACACACACACACACACACACACACACACACAGAAACACTGCTCAGAATGAACATGCACAGGGAGGAAAAAGAACCCAAAATAGCCTTTTTTTAGAACTCCATGTCCTATTAGCTCAGACGCAGAGCAAATGTAGCGTGTTTGAATCTGCGTGATCTGCTGGAGCACGGCCTCTCCTCCGGCAGGTTGGGATGAAAGAGGGACCGGCCCTGATGGTGATGGAGAGCAAACAAGCCTGTGCTTCACGATCACTGCTGCTGCTGCAGAGGTCCACGGCAGACTCACTGCAGCAAAGATGAGGAGGAGGAGGAGGAGGAGGAAGAAGAAGAGAGGCAAAGACAGGGAGGGAATCCTGCAGAGAAATCCTCATCCGGCACTCTTCCTCGCTCATTATTTGCTGTTTATTAATTGTTAGCGTGGACATGCTAGCCAGGCCAGGGGATGCAAAAGCTGCTCTTGATCAGTGATGCAGAATCTCTCGTCAGACAAAAAAGCTTCGAGACTTCTGCTGATGATGTAGGTGGGCTATAAATAGTCTGTTATTTTTACCCCTGCCATTTTGGCCTCGTTTTTCGCTTCTCCCCTGTGCTTCCTCTGCCACCGCGACGATTTAGGTGGTGATGATGGCGAGTGATGACTGACTTACTAGCACGCTCACTATCCCATCAAGTTTTGGTCATAAACGGGTAAACTAGGACAGAAATAAGACTCCTGTGTTAATCCCCCAGTGCACTGTGGTCCTGCTAACTCACACTTACATAAGAGCCCAGAGAGCAAGAAAAAGGAGGCAGAGACGGAGAGCTCGAGAGTGAGGGAGAGAAAGACTGTGTGTCTACATTTCGAAAAAATGAAATCCCAAACTTACCAGGCTGGGCCCAGGGGAGCTGGGAATCTTATGTAGAAGGATTTCAAATAAACTTTTGCTCTTAATTATTAAAGACAAAGTGCTCTTCAAGATAAGTTTGTAGTTATGATGGAGCCATGAAAAGAAAGACATTGTGATTTAGTACGCACGGCTCCAGTGTCCCTCTGCTCAATAGCCCGATTGGTCTTATTTGTGAAACAGGGTACAGTTTCCAAACTGCTTGAATATATAAACACGTGTGTGTGGGGTGTGTGTGGCGCTAATATACTGTACATACATACACACACACACACACACACACACACACACACACACACACACACACACACACACACACACACACACAATACATATATATAGTATGCATGTATGTATGCGTGTTTGTATATATATTAGCACCACATCACAATTTATAAATCATTTACACTGCTGGATTAAATGTTTATGTCCATTGCCAAATCTTTTAATACCACAGCAGCTACCACAATCCTTTAACTTAAGTTGTTTGAATTTGTAAAAAAACTTGTAACTTTTTAACATAAGCATAGCATTAACATGATGAAGAAAATGATGTTTAATTGGCTGGATTCATACGTATTCATTTGTTGTTGTATGCGTTTTATCATATGGTTTTATGGATAAATTAACAATTAGGACATATGAAGTCTTTGAAATTACATTAACAGTGATGGAGCAGTTTCTGAAAAGAAAATCATGACATGTGGTTGACAGATGCACTATGGGCAAAACAAAAATAATTTTAGAACCGGTTAATTTAACATAATTTTCAGCATAGCATTTTCTCACACTGACGTTGGCAGAGGTTTGCGGAGCGCCCTTCCTGCTTAACTCTTTAAAAGTGTTTCAGTATCCTCATGACTGGCATATGACTCAGCTGTGACAATGAAAAACTTGTTGAATCAGGTTCATTTGTATGAGAAACATGTTACTTTTAGGTGCAACTAAGTCATTTCATTATCAAATAACCTGGCAATTATCATCTCAAATAAGATAAATCTCATAATCTTTAAATATCTGAAAAAAACATATTTTTAAAATTCCAAAAAGCTAAAAAGTCTCGTCTCCTTGAGTGTTTTTGATGTCTAAAAACAGAGAAATGTAGAAGATGCTCACAGTGGAGAAGCTTTGGACCGGGGAGTGTTTGCTTTATAAATGACTTGAACGTCCAAGTTTCTGACATACGACAGTGACATACTGTAGCTTTGCTTTTAAGACAATAGAACCTCTAGGATGCAAAAAATTAACAAAATTATTTGAGATTTTAGTTTATTCACTTGTGCAGTTGGTCCTAGTCCGGGTGCTCGCGGATGATTTTCACGGTCGACGGTCACAGTATCATGAAAACAGCAAAAATGGATGAACTAAAAGTTAGCCGTGATGGCAAGGGAAACCCAAGGTCACAATGCTCAAAACCTATACAGGGAATTCTCCCACAGGCTGCTATTATTGTTAATGGTTGCATGATGCTATCATGTTTCATATCAATCAATGTGTGTGAAGATCCGTGAGTGTGTGTTGGTTTGTTTTACAAGTCTATAGATGAAGTCCCCGTGGTTACATTGTGTGTCTAGTCTCTCTCAGACGGCCTCGGGGGGTTGGCAGGCCGGGTGCCAGCCCGTCTCAGCTCTGGCCAGGCTGTCATGTGTATCGAAGGAAGTACGTCGCACTGAGTGAACCTGCCGGATATAGCTGGCACACACTCTGCAACTGTTATTATAGGGTTGTATGACCCTATTTTAGCTTCAGTTATCGCAACAGTATGTCCCAGTTCCGTACATACTTTGCATTTACAGTACATTAAACTTTGCATATTATAATGCTTTAGGAGTTAGTTCACAAGAAATATGATGCAATAAATGCCAACACTTTACAAACGGTTACTTTGAAATGACTCGTGAATTTAATGAAGTGAAAAATAAATGTTTATTCAATTTTTTTTTTAATTTAATTCTTTATTTTAATCTCTAATGCCATCAGCCATCTTTTTTTTTCTTTTCTTTTTTTCTTTTTTTTTTTACCAGTGTGAACATGGAACGCAAAACCTGCTTAGATCAGCTTATAGCATCGGGCAGTTTTGTTGTAAATGTCTATTAAAATGACAAGGCTAATGAAAATATCTCATCATCCAAATCACACAAAACTGACTTTTACAAATTATAAATGTGTCCTGATGAAAATGTATGAAAATAGCCTACAAGATGTTCAGAAATTATTTAATTAGAATACAGATAATTTGTGATTTTAAATGTAGCTCTTATGAAGAATAACAACATGACTGCTCCACTGCTCCATGCTGCCAGAGTCTCTGAGACATTGGTTGTTATACTGACGTTAGGAAGTTTTGGCTCTTATGTGCTTGTTGCTCTTTTTAGTATTGTGTTGCATTTTAGTTCCATTGAGTCTCATCATATTTTAATCACATAAGGTTTTCCATGGAAACTTTGCATACAGGCACTAAAGCAGCCTCTTCCTTCAAGCTCACTTTGCTGGGGGCCTTATCGACAATTAAGACAATTTGAGATGAGAATAATGTGTTACGTCAAACACATGTTTTACCTTGTTTCTTCTGTTTATCAAAATTTGAGTTAAAAATTATGTTATCACGCAAGTTTTTTTTAAAATCATTTGATCAGTTAACACTGTCAAACTACGTTAATCTTTTCTGTTTGCAAATACTCACTTTATAAATGTAGACAAAGTAAATGCTAAAGAGGCTTCTCATTGTGTGGTAGGACGTTCACAAGTCTAATTATCAATGTTTGGAAGTATTTCAAAAATAATTTCTGTAGAAAGGATAAATTAATTCAGGTAAGTATTGAAACAATCAAAGATTTTCACAACATGGTGGCTCAAAAGGTGTTGATATGAATGGTTTATTAACAGTCTTTAAAGCTGAAATAGATGAAGATTATTATTATTATTATTATTATTGTTGTTGTTGTTGTTGTTGTTATTAATGTTTGCAGCCTGCTAACCAGCATTACGGTTCATGCATCAGTGGAGAGTAAAGAGAGAGAGCAGAAAGAGGTAGTTGCAGGGGAAGCAATGTCAGACTCTCAAAATGGGAAATGTGAATAAAGGGGTGGATCTACAAAACCTACTGGTCAATCATCATTTTATTTTGAGTGACTGCATCTTGTTGATCTTGTGTGGCTTCATCTACCTTGATGGTGATATTTTTCATTTTAAAAACATATACATTTCTGAGAATGATTTCATGCCGGGTGCTGTTTTCAGGATTTGCCGTCACCCTGCTTTAAGGTGGACATCCTGCTCGGTAGTGAAGGTCAAATGAAATGGACTTTGTTCGCCTCCTGGCTGCCTCGGACGGCTCCGTGATGAATCTTTTATTTTCCATCCCCATTCTGTGTCTAGAATCACCACAACTGCAGCCTGCATGATGGACCTGCGCCGCTACCCTCTAGATGAGCAAAACTGCACCCTGGAGATCGAAAGCTGTAAGTACCGTTGTCCCTGACAACCAGCTCTCACTCCCACACGTAGGCGTAGATTTGAACAGATCCCACGTACACATGCAGCTCTGCAATCTGGAGCTGCAGGTTTGAAGAGGGAAAAAAAAAAAAAAAAGTCTGCCTGGCCCAGTGGCGGCAAGGTAGAAGGCATGTTGATAAGGCTGCATATAAAATGCTGAGAAAGGCTGATGAGATATCAAGAGATACACATCAAGTCGAGGAACGTCACTAATGGCTCAATGACTGATAACATCCACCCTAATTAATTCAACTTCAGTGGCTTCCCAAGGCGGTCCAGTGTTTGTGGGGTGTGCAGATCGCGGATGTTTTGCGCAGCATTCTCCAGAAACTGCCTCCATGTTTGTACAGTACAAAGACCTCATTTTGCATGGAGTTTGTAATTTTACGTGATATGACGTTCTCGAGTTGGGGGAGAGAGTGTGGAGGAACATGAGAGGGAAAGACGAGATCTTCTGCGTGCTTTATCTGGGTCCCTGGAGAACAGGATTATGGGGCTGGGATGTGGTGTAGGGCTCAGTCTTCCCCGGTTTGATCACACTATTGCCAGCAGCGTTAAGCAGCACAAAAACAGTGCGGGTCAGAACCGCCTCTCTCTGCTCCTCTCCCATTATGCTCGTCATCTATCTCCTCATCACTCCCTCTTTCCGTTGCTCATCTCCTTTCTTTGCACAGTATCATCTTCTTCTTTTTTCCCCTCTCCCAGCCTTTTTATCTCTCTCTCCATCACTCATATTCCCTTTTTTCTCCTCCTCTCTCAGGCAGCCCAACAAAAAAAATGCATGCGCGCGCACGCGCGCGCACACACACACACACACACACACACACACACGCACGCACGCACACAAACACGCACAAACACACACACACACACACACAAGCACTCACGCACGCACACAAATACGCGCACACACGCACGCACGCACGCACGCACACACGCACGCACACACACACACACTATACACTACACACTGCACACACACACACACACACACACACACACACACACACACACACACACACACACACACACACACACACACACACACACACACACACACTTACAGATCCAGTTTTGATCACCAGGCAGTATCTGCTCTCATATGGATTAACTGGCAGCGGTTTTAACGTTGGAATCGCTTCATGCCAGCGCATGCTATTTTATTCAGACTAATGAGCCCAGAGAACTCTTCACTTCCCTTGATAAACTCGATGCATTTTTAACAGACATAAGTCTTAAAACCCCAGATCCCATGATACATCAGCAGCTGCGTCCCAGGCCATTGGTCCCACATGTTGGGCTGCACACTGAGCAATAATTGATTTCTACGTCCTCAGTACTAGAGACCTGTACACATGCAAACACAAACCCACGTAAATGCGCACGTATAAGAGCAGCCATTACATCGTCTCTCTGCCCTCACATGATGACAGTCCCAGATGAGTAAGTTGATCTAACGCCCTGACAGACTGCAATCAGAAAATGTGCGAGGAGCTAATGGATCCACAAACTGACTGAGCAGTAATGCACACGCGATGAAGTGCTCCCTTGCATGGTTCCTCATGCTGAACCCTCCCTCTCTCAAACTCCCCGGCATCCTTCTGACTGCAGCCCTTCACGGATGATCAAAACTGAGCCAAGCTGCACATCAAAACAGCGTCATGGTGGACTCTGCCCTAATTGGGGTGATGTCGGGTTGCACAATCTCGGGATGATGATAATGCAGACGGTAGCTGTCGCACGGTGAGAGCTTACTGTAGCTGCTGTTGTACTTTTTAGTCTGAACTACATCGTGCACAATGTCCACACCAGGAGTGTGACGCGCTAAAGAGCAGGGCTCCTTATTTTGCTTGTGTGACGGAGGTTACATGTCATAGATTGTTGTTAGCATGACAACGGACACAGAAACTATAGTTAAATGTGAGTCAGTGCTCCTTAAAACAATCCTTGAAATTATTGCTAATTTGCTTAAAAGAATGCAGTTAATTAAAAATTAAATCTAATGCTTTTGAAGATTGTCGACTTCCATCAGAACAAATTTGCTTGTGGCTGTCATATGTGCAT
Source organism: Dactylopterus volitans (assembly GCA_901007715.1). NCBI lineage: Eukaryota > Metazoa > Chordata > Actinopteri > Syngnathiformes > Dactylopteridae > Dactylopterus > Dactylopterus volitans. The sequence continues at coordinate 11,437 of CAAKHG010031331.1, read as the reverse complement.
CTATTGTAGGATGAAGAAGTGTTGACAAATTCTTGGCTTTGTTCTTTTGTTTTGTTGATGGAAAGCTGACTGACATTAGAGACAAGTACGCTGATAGGTTTCTGTCATGTAAAACATTTTGACACAATAGGAGAAAGAACAATAGTGCAAGTAGCAAATAAATAATGATTGTATTCCACTTAGCTGCTTTCAGGTTTAGGGTCATGATATTAAAATAAGAAACATGGCTTACTTAGACACTTTCAGCAAGACACCGTTTTTTTTTCATTTGCCAGTTAATTTTGAGATTCAGGGCTATTATACTCTTTATTCAGACTAGTGGGAAAAAAAAAACATCCATCACACACATTTAGGTGGGCTTTTTTTATGCCTTTTGCCGTGGTCAACCTCTGCAGTTGTTGGTTGTATAATCTTGCAAAACAAATTTAACGTAAAAACTATAATACATAGAGCGTTATTTGATTTTTTTTCTGATGCAAGTGCATGACGTCAAGAAGTGCAAAACGTGTTTGAGCGTGCAGTTGGCTGCTACATTGTTCGACCTGTCAGCCTGAGGTCTCGTGTCATCTGCTCACGAAAATTATCAGACCTCAAAATGTTTTGTTCATGTAACAACATTTGCTGCATCGCTTTTTTATTTGTTTGGTCAAATATGATCAAAATGTGATGTATCTTTTTTTTAATATATTTTATTAAAACATGGGGAATTGTTGTTTTTATGGCCGTTGGCAGTATGTTCTGACTTATGGAGTAAAATAGGAGATAAAAAATGTCCTTAAATCTTTGATTTTAAACATGCCAACAAAATGAAGCAATCATTTTGGCTTTTTGTTCTTTAATTTTTCACAAACTGCACATATTTAATTAGATAACGCTTCATTTACATATTCATAAAATATAAAATGTAGAAATTCTTACTCACATGGTGTCTTGCCTTAAATAGAGCGGTATTAACATTATTAGTGACATCCACGCTTTTCCTACAACGACTCAAAATGTCTGCTGTGAAAACAGGCAGCAGCCCATCATCAGGCCAAATTCACTTTGAATGTCATCACCACAGGAACAAAGAATTGTGTGTTAATTTTTTTTTTTTTTTGAAGAAAAAAAAAAAAAATCAGACCCTTGGAGTTTAATTATTCATCACGTCTGAATAGGTCACTGCCTCTATTTTAAGTGCGAGGCAGACACAGTAGAATTCGGGGAGCAGCAGGGAGATGGCTGCTCTCAGATTGCCTGCAACGCTGTTAATGACAAACACTGGAGTCCCCTGACTGCTGCTGCAACGCTTCCCATCCATGTGCGTCAAACAGATGCATCTGGCTCCAGATTTCTGCTGCTTCACCCAGCGATGCAGCGGTGAATTCCCTGTACAGGCATGCAGGTTCCTGTGGCTAATTAGACCTCTCGTCGGGCGTGAGTTAAATTACAAAGCCAAACATCGCATAATAAGTTATCGTGTGCAGCAAAATGGTCGGCAAAAGCAGCAGTGGAGTGAGGGAAGATTTCAATCAACATGCCCACGCTGTCCTGAGAAGAGTTATAATTATTATTTTTATAAAGCAGAAGTGTAAACACCAGTATGGATAGATTATGAGTGTCTGGGCGCTCAGAATTAATAGACAACCAATCACGACCAGCCAACATCGTGAACATAGAGAACTGTTACTGCAGAATATTCATATATTTCTCCCAGCATTGCTTTTTACATACATTTTTCTGCAATAGGTTTTTCTTGCTACACCTCTGCTATGACATTAGCCAAAGTGCACCCTCTTGGTTTTATTCTTCACACTGGAAAGCCATAAATTAGTCAGACTCTGTCTTTAGTGACCCAGCATGCGTGATTTGTCAAATGCTACTGCTGTTTTTAAGGATGGTAGTTTTCATTAAAACCATCCACCAGTTTATTTCAAATTCTGTCTCCCATTGTTTGAAGTTGATGTGAGTTGATGAAACAGATCTGCTTGAGATGGCGGTCCATCACAGGGAACACGCGGCCACTTGTTTACATACTGAGAACGATGCCATGGTTTCCAAAACCTTCCAGCAAGTACTTTGAATGCACCAAAAGGGAGTCATAATTTATATATTAAAAAAAGAAAGTTTTTGGGTTAAAAGAGGCAAGCTATTGAGGTGGACGTGCTTTTTCTAAGTGTGCAGATTTTTGGTTTCTCCTCTGCAGATGGTTACACCACAGATGACATCGAGTTTTACTGGCGTGGTGGCGATGGTGCAGTG
>CAAKHG010031325.1:22550-35507 GCA_901007715.1 Dactylopterus volitans | reverse complement strand
AATCAAACAAGAACAAACACAGAGAAGTGATTTAGAAACACATTTACCACCACCCAGTGCAGAAAAGAGAGAGAAAGGGGGAGGAGGAGTGGGATAAAGAGAGGGAGAAAGGAGGGTTGGGGGATGGGGAAAGGAAATGCTCAGTAACATCATCAACAGTAATATAATAATGATAACAGTGGTGGAGGTCCGTGATGGCCATAAAAGTCTCCGTCTCTGCAAAACAAGAAAACAACTCCAGGGAAGAAGTTAAATAAGTAACATGCAGGAATGGATGAGGAAGAGGATGGGAAAGGAGAGAGAGAGGAAGAGAGCCTGGGCCCAGTGCATCATGGTCCGCCGGCAGCATAGACCTATAGCAGCATGACTAGGGCCTGGTCCAAGGCGAGCCTGAGCCAGCCCTAACTATAAGCTCTGTCAAAGAGGAAGGTTTTAAGCCTGCTCTTAAATGTAGAGAGGGTGTCTGCCCCCCTGACCAACGCTGGAAGGTGGTTCCACAGGAGAGGAGCCTGATAGCTGAAGGTGCCTCTAAATCTACTTTTAGAAATTCTGGGAACCACAAGTAAGCCTGCATTCTGGGAGCACAGTGTTCTAGTTGGGTAATATGGTTCAATTAGCTCCTTCAGATACGATGGTGCCAGACCATTAAGGGCTTTATAGGTAAGGAGAAGGATTTTGAATTTTATTCTGGATTTTATTGGCAGCCGGTGCAGAGAAGCCAGTACTGGAGAAATGTGATCTCTTCTCCTGGTTCTTGTAAGAACACGTGCAGCAGCATTCTGGACCAATTGGAGAGTCTTAAGAGAATCGTTTGTGCAGCGTGATAGTAAGGAATTACAGTAATGCAGCCTGGAAGTAACAAATGCATGGACTCATTTTTCTGCATCTTTTTGAGACGACATGTGTCTGATTTTTGCAATATTTCACAAGGGAAAAAAGGCATTTTTTGAGATTTGTTTAATGTGGGAGTTAAAAGACAAATCTTGATCAAACATGACTCCTAGATTCCTTATGGTGTTGCTGCAGGCCAAGTGAATGCCATCCATGATAGCAATATCATTAGATAGTCTGTCTCTAAGGTGTTTAGGGCCAAGAAAAAGAACTTCAGTTTTGTCTGAATTTAGTAACAAAAAAGTGCAAGTCATCCAGGTCTTTATGTCCTTAAGATGCACCTGTAGTCTAGTTAGCTGATTGGATTCATCGGGCTTCATTGACAAGTATAATTGGGTATGATTTATTTTAGGTTTAGAGTTTATCAATAGGCTTCAATAAAAAATGGCTGCAACTCCAGCCCCTTGACTAGTGTCTCGAGGACTATGAGTGTTAATATGACTGTGGGGGTGGATTAATTTAACATATTCATCATTACACAGCCAGGTTTCGGTAAGACAAAATATATTAATATGATGATCTGATATTAGATCATTTACTAATACAGCTTTGGACTGACAGAGATCTAATATTTAAAAGTTCACATTTAATTCTCATATTTTGTCAAGTGTTAAAAACCAAATCAAACTTCTGTGATTTATCAAAGACATTTAAACAAACATGATAGTTGTCACATGAGAAATTCAATTAAATGCCAGGCGCCATCTATAAGGTCACGGTTGTTTCCCGGCTCTCTCGTCCTCATTATGCAAAAAATAAGACCTCTAGCTGCAAATGTCAAAGCTGTTACAAGGAATTTAGAAGCAATTTTTCATAATGACGAGATTCAGATGATCCCTGTAGAAAGAAACCTTCCATCGTCAGCTACTGAGCATTCATGTTAAATCTGTAGATTCTAAGTTGCATATTAAGGTTTAGGAAATGGAACTGTGATATCATTGTCCCGCCAACCCAGAACAAAGGGTGATCAGTTTAAAAACGTATTTTCACAGTTTAAAACAGCCAAAAATGGTTATAGAGTGTTAGGTGTCCTCTCGACTTTCTCATTTTGTTGTTTCCGATTTTGAGACTTTCTCATTCCTAAACAGACGTCCTTAAATGCCTCTGTGGCTTCCTTTTTACACTCAGAGCAGAGAATAATGGAGCCACACCCCAGAGAAGCTGTCTTGATATATGGTTTACAGAGCATGTGAATGTTTGAAGCTGGACAAACTAACAAAAAAGTAGACAGCTGGGTCACATGCACCAGCATGTTTATTCTCATGAGCTGCTGTTTTCCTCTTCAGGGTCTGAAGCCGATGGACTTCAATGGCTTAGCCGACCCCTACGTCAAGCTGCACCTGCTGCCAGGAGCCTGTAAGGTGAGACGATGCCAGACAGTTTAACACACAGACGATACTGTGTGTTACTGGGCTATGATTGGCTCAGACTATTGGTGATGCCATTGCTTCTGCAGCTTTTGAACTGAGATTGATGGGGAAAAGAAGTTTCCTTGTCAGTAAATGAATGAAAATTAGTAAACATCGAAGCTCAAATTGAAGGAAGAAGACCAACGTGCTCCTGGAACTGAAATAGGAAATGATATATAAAAAACATCCCTCTCACCCCCATAGGGTGGTACCAGAGGCCTGGGAATTTTTGTGCAGTATCTTAGCTGTTTCTACTGCGCTCTTCTGGCCTGAGGCTTCAGGTGTTGTTCCTGGGATCTCTTGGAGCCACTCTCCCAGTTTGGGGGTCCCTGCCCTGAGTGCTCCTACTACCACGGGGACCATGCTAGCCTTAACCTTCCACATCTGTTCCAGCTGCTATTTTAACCCTTGGTACTTCTCAGCCTTTTCTTGATCCTTCTTTCTGATGTGGGCTTGAGCTGGTATCAGCACATCTATCACCACAAGCCTCTTCTACTCTTTGTCCACCACCACTATGTCCGGTTGGTTTGCCAGGAGTTGTTTGTCAGTCCGGAAGCCGAAGTCCCATTAACATTGGCCCTGTTGTTCTCAGCCACCTTCTGTACTTCTATTCTTATATATATCTATATATATATATAGATATAAATTGTTTAATATTTGACTAAAGTGAACGCAGGCAACAGGTTGAGGCTTGTGTCTGCCATTTTAATGTCTCTGCAATTTCAGCTGTTGAGGAGTTCATCCCGCTGTCAGTTTAGCTCAAAGCAGCAGAGAATCTCCTCGGTGACTGGCAGACGCTCAGCTGGTTTATTTTAAAGCCATGAAATGAAACATCTCTCCTGGCTGACTTGTGGAGCAAAGAACATAAAAAGTCTAGAACTCTGATTGAACAGCAGATGTTGGCTCCTTTAGCTGCTGGAAAAGAAAGTATTCGTAGAGATAAAACACATTAAAAGCACAATTTCCCAAAAAAAACTGAAGAGGTTAAACATGTTTTATTCCTTCCCCTCTTAGTGGTGCATTCATGGTCCTCCCAGTAATATGTTCATGTTCCTTCAGTGATGCATTCATGATCCCTCAGTGATGTGTTCATGGGTCTTCGGGAATGTCGACCTTTGCTGTGCTCTGTTTGTTCAAAGTTTGACTTCAGTCAACTGATGACACTTGAACACCTCTCTGTGCTTAACATCACTGACATTTATGTCTTTGTTTAGTTTTGACGCCACACGTCATCAGTATCACCGGCAAATTCAAACTGTCAGCTGTTTCCCCCCCCCGCCCCCCATTTCCAGTCACGACTCGCTATGCTAGCTTTAGCTTGCCCAATTCGCTTTTTGCTTTCTATGTCTGTTTACGTTCATGTTGATATGTCATTCATTTTTGTTGCTATACACTTGATTTTATTGATTGATGATTTTGTTACTGTTGCTGTTGAACTGCTATTAAATAAACCTTTCATGCTGACTCATGCTAACAGTAAGAGACAACTTACATGATGAATTCAGTGTCATGAAGACAGCAGACCCTGACTAAGAGGTTGAACACTGAATACAAACTGCACCTTTGTGTCAGCAAAGATGACAACTTCTTGTCGACTCTGACTTCCTCATTAAACTGATTCAAAATATAGATATAATCAGCAGTAATAGCAGTAATGCTAACACAAGCTAACACTGGTGGTTTTGTGATTATAACTGCTGTTCAAGATAAAGCCTCATCTTCCTGATTGGACATATTAACCTACTCATTGTATAAACATCACTTTGAACCTATTCATGTGTTCACATATCAATGTGGTCACAAGTCTGTGTGTCTGTCTGACTGTCTGTCTTTCTGCATGTGTGTCTGTCTGACCTTCAGGCTAACAAGCTGAAGACAAAGACGATCCGTAATTCTTTGAATCCAGTTTGGAACGAAACATTGACGTACGTTGGGATCACAGAAGAAGACATGCACAGGAAGACTCTCAGGTGTGTGTGTGTGTAACAGGTACTCATCATGTTATCAGGACTTGTTGACAATAATCTAACCTTGTAATGTTTGGTTCATGTAGAAGTGTGTGTGTGTGTGTGTGTGTGTGTGTGCGTGCGTGCGTGCGTGCGTGCGTGCGTGCATGCGCATGTGTGTGTGTGAGGCTGATTACAAGTACAGCTGTTAATCAAGCAGGAGGACATGTTGACATTCAGACATGAAACTCAGTTGTCATCTTCGATTAATTGTACCTTTGATGCAGAAATGCTGCATCGCAACATCACAAACACACACACACACACACACGCACACACACACACACACACACACACACACACACACACACAGAGACAGATGGGATCTTTTTCCTGCACAACCTACTGGTCATCAAAGTGGATCAAAGAGCAGCATAATTAAGAGCGTCGTGTGGAGAAATGTTCTCTTGTTTCAGTGAAGTTTAGCTGGTTGTCTTTGGTGTTGTCTGAAGCGTTGATGTGTGTCCTGCCATCCAATGATGAATGAATGTTGCGGCCTGTGGTGGCACAGAGGAGGGCGACCACAGGAGCTTCACTAATCAAAAGCAGAATCCTTCAATTATGAACTGAGCACTGAACGTTTCATCTCAGTTTAATATGGAGAAGAGGTGTGTGTGTGTGTGTGTGTCTGTGTGTGTGTGTGGGGGTGGGGGGTGATGCAAATCTGTCCTCAATAGTGTGTTTGAGTTCATTTGATAATTGTTTATTAAAGCTGTTAATCAAATTTGTAACTTTGTAGGAATCAACTTGATCTTTAAGCTGTCACATACCTCCTCGTCAAAGCAAGTCAATGATTTCATCTAAATTTAACACAAATTTCCAGATTCTTCAAAACAGTCATGTGAATCTTGAGCTCATGATGACATGGAGAGTCTGGAATGTGAACATGGTGGCAACCAAGGCGGTCGGCGTGCTCTCAAGGAGTTGTGGTAACAGCCTGTCAGATGTCAGCATGACACCTTGATCCATCCTGGTGTTCCTGTTTGTGTTTCTTTAAAGAGAGATCACGTCTCCTTGTCGCTCCACACACACCCAATGATTTTATCTGCCACCATGTTCTTTACTCCAGCAGAGTAAAGTCACATTATTTTCCTCATCTGTTTTTGTTGAGCTGATTTTGTCCTTCAAACAATAATAATAAACAATTTTCCTTTAAATCTCGGATGTTTGAATTTGATCTTTGACCAATGACAGTTGGAGTTCATCAGCTGTGAGTCTCAAAGACCTCTTGTCCTTCAGTTTCAAAAAGACTAAAGCGTTTTGATTTCCCAACACACCAATGTTTGAGGCGTTTGAGTCCTGCAGGTTTTATCATTTTTGTTGTTTCCTATAAATGTACATATAAGAAGATGTGTAAGAATGCAGATCTGATATGAATGTGACTCTTCTAAGAATTTACTTTAAAATGAGTCCGAAAAATTCATGGTTCATCTCTGTGTACTCATGTTCTGCAATCTGTGTGAGGACCGAGGGTCTGACAATATTTCTGGTTGTTGTTGTTGTTTCTCTCTGTGGGTTCAAATCTGGTTTCAGGGTTAAGCTCCAGTTTAGTTTAAAGTTGGAGTCGGTGATGACATCACATCCAGATAGGGAAGCTGCTCCTTGAACAGATTTGCCTCAAATTTGTTTCAGATACATTTCATGAATAATAAAATTAATTTATAACAGAGGTCACAAACCCAATAAAACACACACACACACACACACACACACGCACACGCACACGCACACACACACACACACACACACACACACACACACACACACACACACACACACACACACACTCTCCTTCATACTGTATGCTATACATACATTTTCTGTAAAAATTATTCCTTGTCTCCTCTCATCCCTCCGCCTGCAATCCCGTCCCTCCTTCTCTCCTCTGCTCTCCTCTTCTTTCGTTTCCTTTCCTACCTTCCTATATCCTCCCTCCTCATCTGTCCTCCAGGTTGACCGTCTGTGATGAGGACAAGTTGACTCATAATGAGTTAATTGGTGAATCCAGAGTTGCTCTGAAACGTGTGAAACCCGACCAGACAAAACATTTTCACACCTGCCTAGAGCATCCGCCACCGGTAACAAACACACGCACGCACGCACGCACGCACGCACGCACGCACGCACGCACGCACGCACGTCTTAACTCGCTTTATCTGCTCTGTTCTATCATTTATCCAGCTGCCTTCTCCAACTGCCATGGGTGAAGCTCTGCGAGGAATCTCTTGCTACCTAAGAGAGGTGAGTCACAGTCATTGCTGGTCGAGGTCGTGAGGTCATAATCAACAGATGAGAGTAACAGTTCAGATGAACATGGAGGTGATCACATGACCGGGATGGATGCATAAAAATGGCCTCAAAAAATGAAGAAGAAGAAGAAGAGGAGGAAGAAGAGTCCAGACAGCTCTACTAATTGGTCTTCTACTCGTCTCCTTTGACCTCCCACCTGTGACCCCTTATGTCATCTTGGTGTTTATTTCCTTGAAGAGGAGCAAGGAGATAACGTTCTGCACAAGCTTAACCGTCCAATTGCAATGTAACATGGAAGCCCATTAATTACTGAGAATGGAAATGTGATCCCGCCCATGACGGTGACATGATTTGGAGCGGGAGCGCGGAAATCCAGGGACAGGCTGCACAATGTCACACGCAGCCAAACGTCATGTGACCTCTGAATTCAGATGCATCCGATAACATCTGCTGATACAGACCTCCAACGAACTGATCTATGAACATAGTCAACCTTGTGGATGATAAAGTGATTTTAAATCATTTCAAAAGAAAAGGAACATGCGAGTGGACATTTAGGTTCACAGTGAAACTGCCAAACATCCTGCTAAAGACAAGACGAGTCTTGCGTGTGTGTGTGTGGGTTTGTGCGTACGTGTGTGAGAAAGCGAGAAAGGCAGGTTGAGCCACCACTGGCTGGTTTGTTATGTTTCTTAAGCCGGTGTGAGCTCGTTAGCTGTGCGCTGTCACACCAGCGGTCTTCCAGGTGTTTTAAAAAGGATGGAGGCAGTTGGGGGCTTTTTTTTATGAGGAAATCTCGCCAGTGTTTCCAGCCAATCAACTTCAGCATGGTGACAGACAGAGGGGTTTACTTAAGACTTAGGTCTGTGTGTGTTTGTGTGTGCATGCATGCGTGCGTGCGTGCGTGCGTGCGTGCGTGCGTGCGAGTGTGTGTGTGTGTGTGTGTGTGAAACCTGAAAACAAACAGCAGCTCAGGCTGTTGAATCCGAGTCCTCAGTCTTCATTTCGGTCTTCGGTGTTTGGTGAAATCTGTGTGAGGGGTAAAGACTCAAATTGGCAGGTGTGTGCGGGGAACAGACCTGACCTCAGTCGCAGTCAGTAAAACATGTTTGGATTTTTAAGGCGACTCTGGACGCAAAAGGGTGGCGTGTACTGATTATTGAGCCAACTGCTAACACATGTTGCCAACAGACAATGAAAAAGAGGAGGTGGGACACAGGAATTGGCATCAGGAGACACCATTCACTCATCTCCAACTCCTTCTGCAGTATGTAGAGACCACACTACCAACATCGACTCCTCCACAACTTGACCCATGCCCGTTTTTTCGTGTTGTTGTATTTCACAGAGCAGAGAGTCGTGCAAACAACAGCAAAAGCGAACAGTTTGCCATCCAGGTTTGTTTGACATAGTCGCTCTTGCGAGAGTTTGTGTGAGAATTTGTGCGGGAGTGATGTGTTTAGCTGGCTTCAGCTGGTTTGTCAAATCATGCAGTCTCTGATCGCTCATCAGGTGCGGCTGTTAAATGTGTGATCCCCAGTCTTTCAGCCGTCATAAAACAATCTGCTGAAACCAGTCGGTTAGTGTGAACTCCGAGTCTTTTCAAAATCGCTAACAACTGCGAAATTCCTGTAGTGTGTCCCTATAGCTTTAGCGTTGATTCATGTTTTGTTCATTATACTTTCGGGGCTTTGACCTCGCTATAGACCTCTTCTAGATTTTGAACCTGATGGAGTTTGTTTTTGAACAAAGACTATTGCTGTTGCTCATTTGACGTCTCATAAACATCAGTCAGACCACAATCAGTGGCTTCCTCTGCGATCTTGATGAAATCTGCTGCTAAACTCTTTATTCTCTTTCTTGAAACAGAATGGAGGTCTCACTTTGAGAGGGAAATTTGGGGAAATCGTGGGCCAGCTGTCCATCAGTGCTAAGCCTTTCCAGCAACCTGATTGAAGTGTGGATGGGCAAAGCTGGACTTATGGCCAGTTTCATTTCCCTTAGCCGATTTAAAGCCGATAGATCGGCTTTAAATGTTGCTGCTGCAGCTAAAATCTTGTATATCATCTACAAAGTGGCTGAACCACCAATGAGAGGTGGGCGGGAGAGAAATCCTGCCAAGCTGTGCTGACTCCCACTAAAAGCCATCGATCTGCTCATTCTCTGACCTTTCTGCTTGCTTTCTAGCTGCAGCTTTATTTTGCAGGATGGTGGGAAATTTTCTAGTGCAGAGCTGAATTTATAGGGACCAATTTTAGCTCAAATAGATCCAAACTAAACCGCTGAGGCGGGATGGAAGTTGGGAGTGTGATGGAGGCTGAGCTGGTAGGAGGGAGTTCAGAGAAAAATAGATAGAGCAAGAGAGGGACAGAGAGTAAGAGACAAGGAGAGAGCGATAAAAAGAGAGAAAAAGAGAGGTGAAACTATTGATTGACCCTCTGCTGTGTCACGAGCACAAAGATCAAATCAAAGACCTGCTATGACATGAACGCCATCAATGTTCAAGGTGCCAACTATCTGTGCTGATCTTTTCGGTGACATGATCTCCCTTTTGTAAGAACTTTTTTTTGGATGGAATTAATTCAAGCCCAACAGCATATAATGGGATTATAGGCGGCCATAAAAGGTTAGACTCCTCATCAGAAAACACAATTCAAAAACTAAAAATCTTTTGCACAATTTTCTCACTTGCTGCTGGAATCCTAACAATGTTTTAGTAATCTTACTTAACTAACCAGACCAAAGTAATCTGGTTAAACCAACCACTATACAGTAATGCGATTGAACCAGAATAAATTAATCCGGTTAAACTAACCAGTAACACGTAATCTTTTCCACAGTGGGAGAACGAGCAGCTACAAAGTCTGGAGGAAAGAGGTCGTCTTCTTCTGTCCTTGCAGTTCCTGCCCCCACTCACTTGGGAGGATAAAGACACAGAGGAGGAAGGAGGAGCAGGTCGGCGTAGTGGCGGCCTCTGCGTGGGCGTGAAGCGCTGCGCTCACCTGGCAGCCATGGACGTCAATGGATTCTCCGACCCCTATGTCAAAATGTAAGATCTGTGGCATACTGTGGCTGAAAGGAGGTAGGAATCTCTGCATGTCTAACTACCTTAGATGCTGCTGAAGGGAATACCTACGTTCCTGTATGAGAGCCATGATTTAATTATGCCCATTAATTATGTGCATCGTGCTGCAGCCGCTGCCCAGCAACACTCAATGCGTTAAATTCCGTTAAATTCCCACAATGTTGTTCCTAAATGTGTTGGAGACCAAACAGCCGGAAAACACTGCAACTGCAAGACATTACATGTCAACCAACAGACTAAATAGAACAGTTCACTTCCATGTAGTTATGTAGAGTGGCGTAATGTATAGAGGAATGTAATTTAAAGTGCAGTGTAACATTTTATGGAGGAATAACATTGTATCGAAGGCTGTAACGTTGTCAAGCAGAGTGTAGCATTTCACACAAGAGTGTAATGTTGTATAGTAGAGTCAGACTATAAAAGACTGTAGCGTTTTATTGGCGACAGTTTCGCTGTAAGAGTGTAGCGTTGCATAAAACAGTGTAATGTTGTATATTGGATAGGAGAGTGACATTGTATTCAACAGTATAATGTTGTAAAACAAGACGGGGATAACACTGTAAATGGACTCGCATTTATATATACTGCTTTTCTAACCTTTTTTTTGATGGTGCTCAAAGCGCTTTACACTACATGGCCTCATTCAGCCATTCACACACACATTCATACACTGATGGCGGCGGTTGCCATGCACAGCGCCAACCTGCCCACCAGGAGCAATCAGAGGTTCAGTATCTTGCTCAAGGACACTTCGACACAGTCTCTGCCGGGGATGAGGATGGAACCTCCAGCAGAGACTGTGTCTCTACTGGCTGAGCCATGCCGCCTATAAAGAACAGTATAACTTTCTATAGAAGAGTATAACATTGCACAAGTAATGCAAATATTATATAAAATGTGATGTATAAAGATTGCAAAGTTGTAAGTGGCCTGTATCATTGAACAGAAGTTTGTTACGTTCTATAGAAGAGTGGAATGTTTTATGGAACAGTATCATATAGAACAGTGTAGCATTGTATGGAAGGATATAATGTATAGAGGAGCATAACATTGAATTGGTGGGTATAATGTTACAAAGAAGAGTGTAAAGTTGTAAAGAGGAGTGTAATATTGTATCGAAGAGTGTAACATTATGTAACAGAGTAAAGGATCGATGAGTGTAACATTGTATCAAACATCATAACAATTTATAGAAGAGTTTAACGTAGTGATGAGTGTAGTGTTCTGTGGAACAGTATAATGTTCTACTGGGGAGTATAAAATTGTAAGGAAGGGTGCAATATTATAAAAGAATGTAATGCACAGAGGAGTTGTGCTGGATACAGTTTGACATTGTAAAGTAGCTTGTAGTGGTAGTGGTTGAGTGTAACATTTTATAGAATCCTGTGAAGTTGTATTGAAGAGTGTTACATTGTGTAGAAGAATAACACTGTATAAAAGAATGTAACTTTGTATAGAGGAGTGTAAAATTGTATAGTAATGATGAATTACCCAATCACTTGCGGTAATTGGGTTTTGAGAATCACAAAAACTGATTCAATCAAAATAAGAATTTTAGAATGAAAAGATCTTTAGAGATTAGGCTCCGTAAGTATATTTATCAATCTGAAGAGGAGAGAGAAATCACAGGCCCAGTGCTAATTTTCTATTTTGCCAGAAATCCCAAACCAAGTACAAGTTACTTGCTATCCTGTCTGAAAATGTGGCATTGGCAGAGCAAGCAGAATATCCTCAAAAATCTTGCTGTAATACAACCAGATGGCTCTTGTTCTATAATGGTTAATCTCCTGGTCCTTTGGTATCTTTATTTCTGGCTGCAGATTTTGGTAAAGTCTTCTTCTTCAATCTTCTGGAGCAGTAAAACAACTCACTTTCTTTGTTCTAAAAAGTTTCCTTTCTGCAGCTGAGCCTTATTTTTTGACAATTTTGGCTGTTATAGAACTTTACTCTCTCCACCCATCTTGTCATGTGCCGTTGACTGACTATCCGATGAGGCACTCTATCATGTACATGATTACAGCCTGATCACTCGAGACAGCTGGCCACCGGCAGCCTTCCTGTATCTGATACACAACTTTGTCCTTATTTGTCTCTCCATGCCTCATCCCGTCAACACTTACAAAATTTCGAAAATCAACAGTATAAATATCAACAGTTGCCATATGAACATAGGTTGCCAATTTAAAATAGGTCAACTTCTGTGTTCTCCACGCCCAGTACACATATAACCCACAGCATTGGGTTTTCAACTTCCGCCCGCTTTTGCAACAAAAAGATCTGGTCAGCGCCATTGACCTTATATGGCAGTCAACCCTCACAGCCATGGAAAGAACCCAACTGTCAGAGCTGTTTAACCTCCCCTTTCTAAATTAACAATAGCTTTTTTTTATCACATATGGTGAAACCACACTAACATTTCTGACCCATTAAATGTTATAGCATCATATTATTGAACACTGAGGCTTTATACTACTTCAGCATTTCAACGTTTTCAGATCAGGTTACCATTCACCACATTCTGAAGTAATAAGTAACATCCTGAAATAATAAGTAAGATCATTAGTAACATCATTACATAAGTTCTCAACTCAAGAATAAAATCGTCGATTACACAGGCATTTTTCTTTTCACACTACTGATTAACATTATTATCATTACATTATTATAATTATTTGCACTCACTTAGTACATGGCTACAGCTGGCTTTATAGCACTCAGTAATTACATTAGATGATAACATAACTCTATGTCTTCCTTTGGGTAGATCAGATGTAAACACCCCCTTCACTTTGCTATTCTGATGAGTGTAAAATTTCATAAAACAGTGCACTGTTATGCTGAAGTGTTTAACAGACCAAAAAAAGGTATAATTTTGTATAGAATAATATAAGACTGCAAGGAGCAGTGTAACATTGCATAGAAGAGTGTAACTTTGTATAAAAGAGTGAAACACTGTACAGAATAGTATAGGATTGTATAGAGGTCTGTAATGTTATATAGAAGAGTGAAGTATAGTAAGAGTGTAATGAAAGGTGTAACATTATCCTACAGAAGAATGAAATATTGTATAGAAGGGTCAGTTTGTATAGAAGAGTTTAACACTGTATAGGAGAAGGTGATGTTTTGTCAAAGTGTAACGTTCTACAAGTATAACATCTAGAAGAGTGTAATGTTGCATAGAACAGTATAACATTCTACTGAAGAATGCAAAGTAGTA
The DNA here is from genome assembly GCA_901007715.1 of Dactylopterus volitans. Lineage (NCBI taxonomy): Eukaryota > Metazoa > Chordata > Actinopteri > Syngnathiformes > Dactylopteridae > Dactylopterus > Dactylopterus volitans. Next base: position 22,649 of record CAAKHG010031325.1, on the reverse strand, counting down.
CAGAAATTTACCATTGTATAGAAAAGACTAAAGTTGTATAGAAAAGTAAGTGTATGTGTGTGTGTGTGTGTGTGTGTGTGTGTGTGTGTGTGTGTGCGG
>CAAKHG010031325.1:10964-22228 GCA_901007715.1 Dactylopterus volitans | reverse complement strand
AAATGAAGTGCTCTATTGTTTTAGCGTGCCTATGTCTCGGTGTGTGTGTGTGTGTGTGTGTGTGTGTGTGTGTGTGTGTGTGTGTGTGTGTGTGTGTGTGTGTGTGTGTGTGTGTGTGTGTGTGTGTGTGTGTGTAAATGAGAGAGGGAGGGCGCACTGGTGGGAGGAATGGGCTTAATGTCTGTAAATGCCAAACACATGTCGTTGTCCATATGTAGACAAGCTCAGGGTTTTAAAGCACTTCAAATGTTGAAAAGTCAGAGTCGTAAAGGTAGGTTAGTGCAAAAGGGAGAAGACATGTCACAGCGGTCACTCCACTGGTCTTCCCAGTCACGGCAGAGGTTCCATCCAAACACACCACCAAGCACAAACTGCTTACCAAAGTGTGCAAACATCAATTCAAGTAGCATACGGGCATGCTGTTTACCATTCTCCTACTGTGCAGATGCCCTGTCATTAGCCAGTGTCAGGGCATGTCCAGCCCATCAACCAACCAGCATCTGTGCAGGCGATATATCAGCTTTTGCAAATAGGGTCTTCCACAGTGGCATATGCTTTGCTTTCTGCATTGTCTGGTTAGTCCAGGTATTGAACCTCTCTATCTCAATCAGTCCACCAATCCCCCCAGGCAGTGACAGCAGCTATATTCAACATGCCAAACATAAAACCAGGAGATGCCAAAGCTTTTCAGAGATTTGCTTTTAACATTGACTGTAGATGGCATGCTGTTATTGCTCGAGGGTCCACAGGGAATGGAGCTGACCTGCACAGGAAACTGCCCGTCTGCCAAGTGAATTACCCAAGCAGTACCATGACAGCTTTTCTGAGCATCTGCAAGCCTGAGGGAGGTTACAGACATCCAGTCTCAACCTCTAGAACTTGTATGATCTCATGCAATGGTTGAGGTCAAAGGCTCTGGCCAACGCTTGTCAACCAAAATGACTCAGTAGCATCTCAGCTGTTCAGAAGGATAACACACCCAAGCCCAGGAAGAGCCAGACAGCCACTGTTTACCATAGCAGTGAGCAACCTTAAGACAAGGAATAACTTATGTCCAGCGATCTAACTAAATTATAAACATCAACAAAGCTGAAAAAGAACTGTTTGTTGGCTAAAATGTGAAATGTGGGCAGCTCTGATCAATGTATTCTCAAGGAAACTTGCAGGAACTGCAATGAAATACATCATTATATACTCCATTGCATTGCCGAACACGGTCCTTGCATCCTGCATTTCTTCGAGCACTCAAATTGCTATCAGTGGCAACATTAAGGCTATGTTGCATCAAGTATGGCCTTTGCCACAGGATAGGCCGTTACTTTTATTTATATGGAGGAACATGAGGAGAGCAGGACCACTGGACATCTATGAATGCTAAGTTTTACCATTTGGTGTCATGTGCAGTCCATGCTGCACAATCTTAGCCAGCTCTTCGGCTAAGGTGGCAGTATCCCTCTGATTTGCATGGCTGAAAACAGACATCTCAATGGCAATAAGTCCCAATAGCCCCTTTCCCACTATAGGAACTTTTTTCATTTACCTGGGCTATTGAAAAACCTCGGCTTATTCCCACCGACCTTAGCCGCGGAAAAGAAACTTTCCCTCGACCCAAAACTCTCCCCAAAAAAGTACCTTGTAGTGAGGTAGGACTTTTCAGACCCGGAATTCTTGGGGGTGCAGCTGTGTGATGAAGAACGCTGATAGGTGGAATACATTCGTAGCATTTATGTCAACCCGTTATGTTTAAACCTGTGGCTGCAAACTTGTTTATTTCATTTCTACAATCTTTACTTTGTCTCTGTTTTGATCATTTGGACAATGGAGCAAAGGATGAAAATCTATGAGAAGTGGACGGACAACAAGGTTCAGGCTGTTTGGAGCGGATTTGCTGAAGACAACGATTAGCGAGACTTTGAGTTGACGAAATAAACGTAAGGCCACACGCTAAAACAAAGTCGGGAGATGTTTAAGAAACTTGAACAAGATTACAAGAAACTGAAGGACCTCAACGGTCACTGTGGGTACAACCACTGTACAAAGCAGTACATGCCATTCTGGACCTCAGACCGTCATCTGGCACAGTGACAACAAAGGCCTCGACGATGTTGTTGTTCGCGGCAATGAGCCAAGATACACAGGAGGCACTGCACCAGTGGAACAAAGGTAAATCATATACTGTCACAGTAGTCAGCGGCACGCCGATTGTTCAGTTAGCCAAAAGTCAAATTAAGCTAATGCTAATACTAACTGGTCAACAGGCTGATGCTAAACCTAAATTATGGACAGAGATCTGGACATGTTGGTGTTGTCACCATGAGCTGAAGTCTGATTTATGTATTTTGGTTTCCAGATTAAATGAACTGTATGGACTCGCCACAAGTGGAGGAAACAACAAAGATCGGGGGGTCCAGACCGGCTCTCTGGCGGTTCTTCACTGGCTTGTCCAGACACTCGACCAGAAGCCCGAACTCTTTACTGACTATTTTTTGTTTTGTTTTTCATTTATATTTTATTACAAGGTTCTGGCCTAATAGCTGTCTATTCGTTTTCATGGCATCAAAATTAAAGCACTGTATAAGTACTGTTTAAGTTGCATGCAAGTGGAATTAAATGAACGTGGGTAAGTGTGGTGGTGTAGTGCAGTTTCTTTTACGTCATCAACCTGATTTCAATAAATTCTCTAGAACTCTGTGGTGTGAAACACAAACCATGCAGATTACCAGGAATACATTTACCTGGGTAAAGAAAAGTTCTTAGGTATGTTGGGGGAAAGTAGCTAATGATGAGGAATATATGCAGAGTCCTGGCCACGTAGTATAATCCACTGGGACTGCTAATTCCCTTCACAACTTTAGCTAAAGTGCACAAACACAGGAGCAAGCCTGGACAGCTCGGGAACAAGACCTCTCCCACCTCAGTAGCATGATTTTGGTCAGAGTATGCTCTACAGCTTCTGTCATGCCCCAGAAGTAGCTTATGGATCAGTGGCCTATCTTGTGGTGAAGCACAACACCAACCATACTGCCTTTGTTACTCAGAGTAGCTCCAAGGTGACTCAACTTTTGGAACTGTGTGCAGCACTGACAGGAGCCTATCTCACCAGTTTTCTAAACAAGGAACTTTCTTTACCCATCCGAAGGACAACATTGTCAAATGACTCAACCACTGCCATGGCCGAGTTACAATCTGAATCCTCTAGGTTCAAGGTTTCTGCTAGAACAAGGGCAGCAGAGGCGCAGGAGCTGATTGATCCACTCTCCTGGAGATATGTGGATTCTTGTGATAATCCCACACACGTCATCACCAGCAGGAAATGCTTGGTGGATCTGGTTAAGCCTGGCAGATGGAGAGATGGACCTCCCATCTGTTGTGGTCCACCTGAGTGGTGTCCAGCAATTCCCAAAACTGATACCCAAGAGGACTCCACAGAGCTAATGAAAACAGTCTACTGGGGTTTCACCATGCGACAGGCCAATCTGAGCCGGCCAGACATCACACAGGTAGGTGCTGGTTGCCGCTACAATGCACACCCCTTAGGGGGCGGCGGCTTTATAAAATAATGCATCCAATGCAGATCTGGATCCTCATCATGCCGGCACCAAGCTACTTATCATGGAATTTCATGAATAGCTTCTCCATCTGAGTTCAGACTGGGTTTGACCAGTCGCTTAGTATAATGGCACTAAGTCAGCCATTATAAGTATGTACACTTATAATGGCTGTACACTTATAATTCATCAGCCATTATAAGTATGTACACTTATAATGGCTGACTTAACCACCAGCTCATCTGAGACTTTCAAACTCCCATTTCCTCCAGTGCTGTTGATAGTTTTGGGCCATTCTTGGTTAAGTTAGTCCAAACAGAAGCTGGAGAGTCATCGTCAAATTCCTCCCCAATCACAAAGAATTTGAGACCTCCTTAACAATCTAGGTAATGATGCAGACTTTATGGCCATACAGAGATTCATAGCCAGGCGAGGGATTCCATTTGAAATTCTCTCTGATCGGGGAACAAACCTATACAGCAATGAAGCCGGAAAGGTAGACACTACTGACAGAATACTAGATCACCTTCAGATCTCATCCACCTAATGCGACTCATTTTACTGGCACCTGAGAGAGTGAGGTTAGGTCAATCAAGAATGCCCTCCAAGTGGTCATTGGAGTTCAGTTTCAGAAGATGTCTTGCTCACAATTTTGTTGGAAGTTGATGGCATCATGAATGCCAAGCCCTGAGGGAATATATCCTACAACCTGGCAGACCTGGACCCGGTGACACCCAATATGCCCCTCATGGTGGAGGTGGGATGCTGCACTACTGCAAGTCAACATGCACCTGAGCCAATGACTAGATGCTGCATGCATTATAGCCAAACTATTGTTGACCACTTTTGGTCTCACTTCACAGGCCACTATCTTGCCACCTTGCAGGGCCGCTCAAAGTGGAAATGACAAGTTGACCTTACCTTGGATTCTGCGGTCATGATCGTCATCCCCCAGCTTCCATGGGCTGATTGAGCTGTTAGCCAGATAATCAGACAGATGGTATGCACATTCTAAGTACAGGTGGGCATATCAGATCTGCTGAGGTGAAAGTTGGAGATAATAGTTACTAGGGTTGTGAACGATTAGCCAATTAGACTGGATATTCGGTTTGGCAAGTGAGAGATACGGCTGCGTCGGAAGCAGCCGACTCAGTCGATACGAATCAGCCATGGATCTGTCGATTAATTGATTGTAGAGTATTGCGAGACTAGCAATCAGTAGACGTGGCTTTAACAGTTTGCTTCTTGAGCAACACGAGGGCTGGCGGCTGCCCGCGTAACAATTCTTGCTCATACTCAGTAGCTAGCACCACTGACAACGATAATGGATGTAAACAGCGCCGGCTTGAGCCGTTGAAGTGATGAGTTACCGCAAAAGATTTTCAATGCATCAGCATAACAAAAATCTAAATGTTTGGGGATTTTACAAGAAGGACAGAAAACGTGACAAAAGTCATGGCGTTTGTAAGCTTTGTGGAGCAGCTCTGAAGTTTACTGGTAGCACAACAATGAGAAAATACAGTGACGAGTACAGTGAGTTCAAGTTCCATAATGACAAGCAGGAGCATGCTGCTAGTATAGTTTATAGTTTAGTTTCGTATTCTGTAGTTGAGTTACTTTTCCAACTTAAGAGCAGGTTCATTGCAACCATGTGGCAAATAATGTTATTTACTTAGATTTTCTTGGACTAATTTTTGGCATTATTGAGGGGTTTTCCACTATTTATTTAATGCTGTATTTAATAGACTGAAGGCCAAGACTGCTGTTCTTTGTTTTATATATATCTATATTATTTTATCATTTCTATATTGACCTCTTAATGAATACATTTGATATGTCATTGTGTTGTTGTTTGTCTTTTTATTTTATTTTTGCCAGTGCTATACAGCAAAAAATGCTCGGGTCATTTGCTCTTTTACAATCTGAAAATACTGTAAGAATGTCACTTTTATACAATTGGTTTCTTTATTTCATAATGTATGATTAATGTCTGCATCAACAAATGTTAACCGTAGAATCGCATTGATTTGTATCGTTCTTACTCTGTATTGAATCGTATAGAATCATTCTGGATTAGAAATATATCGTTTTTGAATTGTATCGTAATTGTATCTAGATATGTATCAAATCATTTTATCACAGAGAGATTCCCAACCCATCACCCTGTTGCTTTTCTTATTCAGCCCCCTGCGAAAGTTCAAGGTTATCTTTAGTATCCCCATCAGGAAAATTTGTTGTACAGCCGGCATAGAGCAAGGATTAACTCAGTCTTCTTTAAAATCTTTGACTTGTAGTTGGGAGACTTGCACCTGAAATTTTAAAGCAAATCTTTACAGTCCCCTGGGGCCTACCCCTTCAGTTCTGATCATCTTGCCTCCCTTTAAGACCATGCAGCCACACTTGTCCAATCCGAACGACATTTCTATGTCATTGCTGTAGATCTTGTTGGTATGGATCAGTGAGTGGATTTTTTGCTCATTCCTGGTGTACAGCTTCATGTCATCCATGTTGAGCAGGTGGCTTGTTGTTGCTCCACTTCGGAATTGGTACCCAAAGCCACTCATTGTGATGATCTGACTGAGGGAGTTCAGGTCTATGCAAGAACAGCAGTGGTGACAGTGCATCTCATTGGTATATGCCGCAATTGATGTTGACTTGGGCAATCGGCTTCGAGTTGGCCTCTAGGGTTGTCTTCCACATTCCCTTTGAGTTCTGAATGAAGGCCCTTAGGTCCCTGTTGATTTTATACTGTTCCAGGCATTCCAGTATCTGTGCGTGGCATTGAGTCGTAGGCTTTCTTGGAGTCAGTCCAGGCAGTGCACAGGTTGGTCTGTCTTTTCTTTATCAAGCTTTATCGAGCTGCAGGTGGTGCTCGGCTCCTCCAGTGTTACTACCAATCCCCTTCTGAGCCCCGCTCATGTATTGAGCCACATGCTTACTCATCTTAGCCGCAATGATGCCTGACAGGGCCTTCCATCTTGTGCAGAGACAGGTTACTGGCTGGTAGTTGGATGGCCTGGGTCCCTTCTGAGGGCCCTTTTGTCACTCTGGTTGGGTGCCATCCCTCAGCAGCTGGTTCATCTGTGCTGCTAGGCATTCAGGGATAGCAGTTAGCTCCAGCCAGTATGCATAGATCATATCGGGCACCGGTGCTTTCAAGCTCTTCATCTTTGATGCTCTTTCTTGGATGTCTGCCATTTAGATGGTTACTAGTTCTTTTTCTGGGAGGTTGCTGTGGTCAGCTCTCATGTCCACTAGCCATTGGGCATCGGTGTTATGCGATGCCTCTCTTTCTCATATGTACTTTGAGTATTCTTCCATCTCAGCTCTTTTGTGGGTCTGACCGGTTGTCATTTCCCTTCCACTGAGAATACACGTTGGCTGGTTCAGAAAAGAACATCTTGTTTAGTCTCCTGGCCTCTACCCCCTTGGTGTATCTCTTCAACCAGGTGGCCAGAGCTGTTAGTCTCTATTCAGTAGTTTTGAGTGCCTCAAGTATGGAGAACTTGTTGTACTTCCTTGGTGCCCCTTTATCCACCATGTTGCCTTTCTGTAGCTCAGCTCCTCTAACCGTATCTTGCATGGCAGGTGCTGCCTGTTATACTCCGAGCCCATCTTGTACCCAAGCATCTCAAGGATGACTGTCGCTGTTATTGTGTATCAGCTTATTGCTGTCAGTGATGGTTCCCTTCGGGATTGTCTTCAGCAAAGCATTCACATTCACATCCACTAGCAGATCTTCTGAAAGTACTTGACAACCCAGCTGTGGTATTCGTTGGGGGCTCCAGATTTCTAGCTGGGTCAAGATCTTCCTTCTCAGGTCAGCAGCTCTTGTATTGAGGCTGTTGGTATCTGTTGGGGCTTGGTACCCAATCTCTGATTGCAGGGGTGTTGATGGCATCCCCCCGCTGACCTGTTGTCCTGGCTCCCCTTGCCGTAGCATTGTTGTTGTATTTCATCGATTTCTAGTTGTGATAGTAGCTTTCGATAAAGGATGTTGGAACACTGGGCTAACAGCTGTTTCTTTGTTAGCCTTAGTTGTTGGTTTCGAAGTAGCAACTGATCCCACATTCGCTGCATGTATCCCCTCTCTGTGGGTTTGCTTGTATAGTAGCATTCCAACAGCTCCGTATTTTCTGCCCTTGTCTTGTTCCAGTAGCTCATTTCTCATCAGGTTGCCCTGGTTCCCTAACACCTGACGTGGACCTTGTTGACCCAGGTGATGTCCGAGCCTGTATGACTCTGCCATTTGTGAGCACTGCTTAAGGATCCTCACTGGATGCCCCTTGTCCTGGCCGGGATTGAAGCCAGTCTCCTGTATGGCAGTCAATGTCCACTATATACAGTATCTATATGTTCTACACCACAGAAGGTGGCTGAGAACAGCAGTTTGTTGTCTGCTCTGTTTAAAGTGACAAGAGGAATGGTTCAAGGAAGCCCGATGTCTCCTATCCTGTTTGCCTATTAGGGACAACTCAGGGGGTACTCAGTGGGTAACAATTGGTTTGAAACATAAAATTCTGTTGTACACGGATGATATTTTTTGACATTAACAAATCCTACAGAGTCTTCTACAGAGGAAGGGACGCTCTCCACCTCCGGGTTGACTGGCCTGAGAGTGAGGGATGGCCTCGGACGAGCAGCCCCAGTTGGGAGTGGTCAACATGGAGGGTTGGTCAGGGTGTTGCCGATGGAAATCAGTGATGAGACGAGGATTGAGGATGTGCCCAGCAGGGACCCATGACCTCTCCTCCGGACCATAGCCTTCCCAGTCGACCAGATACTGGATCCCACGACCAGGACGGTGGGAGTGCAGCAGGCGTTCCTGCAGCAGGGAAGCAATCATGCAGGGACAGGGGAGGATAGGTCCGGCCTCTTTGGTTGGCTCCCCCTTCTCCTTGAACATTGACAGGGCATCAGGCTTGACGTTACGTGATCCGGGGTGATAGGAGAGGGAAAAGTTGAACCGAGTAAAGAAGAGGGACCAGCAGGCTTGGCAAGGAGTTCAGTCTTTTGGCAGTCTGGATGTATTCAAGGTTTTTATTATCAGTCAAAGCCAAGAAGGGCAATCTGGTCCCCTCCAGCCAATGGTGCCACTCCTCCAGGGCCAGCTTGACCGCGAAGAGCTCCTTGCCAATGTCGTAATTACTCTCAGCAGGGGAGCCATCCGGAGAAGAAGGCACACGGATGGAGCTTTTGATCTGAGGTGGCCCGCTGTGACAGGATGGCTCCCATGCCAACATCAGAGGTGTCTACCTCCACGACGAACGAACTGGCAGTCTGGGTCGGGAACCTGAAGGATCGGTGCCAATGTGAAGCTTACCATACAGGTCCGGAAGGCCTTGTTGGTTGCAGAGGACCAACAGAAGGGCATCTTGGTGGATGTGAGGGCTGTGAGCTGGGCGGCGAAAGTGCTGTAGTTCCGAATGAATCGGCGGTAAATGTTGGTGAACCCCAGGAAACGGTGCAGGTGCTTGCGGGAGTCAAGAATGAGCTAGGATGTGGCTGCCGAGACCTTGGCAGGGTCCATTTTCAGGCCCCCCGGAGCCACGATGTAGCCCAGGAAGAAGACAGACGAGGCATGAAACTCACACTTCTTGGCCTTGACAAAGGGGGAGTTCTCAAGGAGACGCTGGGGAACTGCCCGTACATGGTTGACATGATCCTCACGGGTCTTGGAGAAGATCAGGATGTCATCCAAGTACACAAACACAAAACAGTTGAGCATGTCCTGGAGCACGTCATTAACCAAGGCTTGGAAGACGGCGGGGGCGTTGTTGAGACCGAAAGGCATGACCAGTTATTCGTAATGGCCGGAGGGAGTGTTGAAGGCGGTCTTCCACTCGTCGCCTTCCCGGATATGGACCAGATTGTAGGCATTGCGCAGATCTAGCTTAGAGAAGACAGTTGCCCCCTGGAGAAGTTCGAAGGTTGAGGAGATGAGAGGGGGTGGGTAATGGTATTTTACGGTGATATTGTTGAAGCCCCGATAGTCGATGCAAGGCCTCAATGTCTTGTCTGCTATCCACCATCAGAAGCTGGGCTTGGAACACCGGTCTTGGGCGAGGGGCAGAGTTCTGTGATCGGCTCAGCAGAATGCCCCTCTTTACTGCTGAGCCCTCCAATTTTACTGGACAACTGGAAACGAAGTGCCCGGCTTGGCCACAAAAGAGGCAGATTTCCCTGACGTCGCCGCTCCCATTCCTCTGGCGTCAGGCTGGTATGCCCCACCTGCATGGGTTAAGTGGGAGGGTCGGGGGTGGCCAGTAACCCACGCAGGCGAGTGGATGGTCGGTGGTCCACCCTCTCCTGGCGAAGCTCCCCACTCCTTGCCTGTATACGTCTGTCTAGTCTGGTAGTTCGCTCATTGAGTCCATCGTTGAGGGCACAAGGCCAAAGGAGACCAACTCATCCTTTATATATGGCACAAGTCCATGGAGATAGGCATTTCACTGGGCGCCAGAGTTCCAGTCACTGAGTCTGCTCTTGGTGCGGAAGTCGATGGTGTAGTCTGCCACAGATCGGCTCCCCTGCCTCACACTCATGAGCCCCCCCTGAGAGAAACAGGTCCGAAAACCTTGCGGAGCTCAGCGGAGAATGTCTGAAAGGAGGAACAGGGTTCCCATTTTGTGGGTTCCCCACAGGCGAGCCTTGCCTACGGGTGATTGATGGCGAAAGCAACCCTCGCTGCCTCGGAGGCGAAGGTGTGGGGCTGCAGGGCAAACAGGATGGAACAGTTCATCAGGAACGGATTACAGCCTTCCGGATCTGCAGAGTAACGCTCCAGGGCTCCCACCTGGGGCTCTGGAGTGGTGCATGGTGGAAGACCTGGAACTGGAGCAGGAGGGGTTGGAGCTGGGGTAGAAACGGCCTGTTGTGCCATCGAGACCAGCTCTTGGGCCTGGGAGGCTAGCGAGGTTAGCATCTGCTCCAGTGCCGACGTGGACTCCCGGGCCTCCGCAGCGTTGGAGGCTAACTGTGCCTCTTGCTGATGGAGCATTCCTTCCACCAAGGCTAGCTGAGAATGACGAGAAGGGGTGTTCTGCTGGGTCCATGTGTGTCCAGATCGTACTGTAACAGGTATGAGCTGGACCCAAGAGCAGTACACAGAAACTACGGTACAGTAGGTAATGACCTTTATGTACTTGTGAGCAACACTGGGGCTGGGACTGACGAATAAGTTCATTGCACAGAGTAATCTTCAGACTAGCAGTCCAGACACAGTCTCTGGGATACCGGAGCTCGATGCCGAACCGGTCTGCGGGATCCGGGGAGAGTGTAAGCCCACTGACCTGTATAGCTCCGAGGCGTAGCTGCCGGGGGGCAACGGAGTTTGGCTTACGGTAATAGAGGAAGCCAAGGCGCGGTGTCCGGAGCCAGAGGATCCGGCCGATGACGCTGAAGCGCCAGTGGGGAACAGGCAGCAGAGAAACCGGGAGGGGCCGGCAGAGGAGTCAAAGCCAGGTAAACAGTCAGGTGACGGTTAGTACGCTGAGGCAGAGCTCGTGGTCGGTGACGGAAAGCAGGTCGGTTTACCGGGGATCAGGCGAGGCAGGCAGGTCGGAGGCAGGTAGGGTCGATAACAGGCAGGCAGGCAGGAAGAAAACGCTGGAAGTTCTCGCATCAGTGCTTAAACGATCTGGCAAGGAGTGGGAGTGCAGTGACGGCTTATATACAGCGCTGAATGAATGGGCTGCAGCTGCATGACAGGTGAAC
>CAAKHG010031325.1:0-10944 GCA_901007715.1 Dactylopterus volitans | reverse complement strand
GCGGAGAAACCAGGAGGGGCCGGCAGAGGAGTCAAAGCCAGGTAAACAGTCAGGTGACGGTTAGTACGCTGAGGCAGAGCTCGTGGTCGGTGACAGAAAGCAGGTCGGTTTACCGGGGATCAGGCGAGGCAGGCAGGCAGGAAGAAAACGCTGGAAGTTCTCGCATCTGTGCTTGCACGATCTGGCAAGGAGTGGGAGTGCAGTGACGGCTTATATACAGCGCTGAATGAATGGGCTGCAGCTGCATGACAGGTGAACGGAGTTGAATATATGAGGGTGGGAGTGGCCGGTAGGTGGAGTGGAGCAGAGGTAGAGAGAGAGCTGTGACAAAGATCATTCAATCATTGAACAAAACGGTCTGGGACGGGGTAAGAAAAACAAAAAAAGGAAACAATCATGATGATCCAGCTTGCTGCACTCGTGCTGATGTTGATTTGTTTCTCCCTCGTCCAGCTGCTGAATGTATTGGATGCATCAGCATTTTTAGGTGTGTTTTCCAGCATTCTGTTTATGTTGACTGTTGTTGCCCAAATATCCAGTAGGCATTTCATCTTTTCTTTGCTCCATGCTGAGCCACAACTCATTTTTAACTGACGGTCCAAGAACGTGCTGTTATTCTTTGGAGTGACCGTGCAAATCAAAAAAACATTTCACACAATGGCCGTGGCTACTGAAGTCTGTCACATCCAAAGAGATGTATGATTTTTGTATGATTTTGAGAGCGGTCTCTTTCACATCTCAAGCAAACCGCACCAGTGTTCGTTTGGAACTGAGACCACTTCTGTGGCTGGGTCTCGGTCCGGCTGTTTGGTCCACCATAGAGTTTGGTGGTTTGTATTCACACTCGTCGCATCCGCACCAGGGATTTTTTTGGTTTCATTCGAACCGAACAAGGAAGGTCTGAATACGCCCTGAAACACTGGACTTTTGCGATCTCATTAACTTTGGAAAACAATGATGCAACTGTTGTAAAGGAAACACCATCTGCTTTCTGGCAGGAAGGATCATCTCTTTCATCATTAAAGCTTTTCTTTGCTTTTGATTCCTGTGGCACTCGAGTGGCTTTGAAAAGGCTTCTGTTGCTCGCTGTCAGAATACAAACTTGAGTCTGAGCCAAAACGAAAATGGCGTGCGACAGCTGAGGCCTGGAGGATATCTGCATGCTGTGTCACAACTCATTTCCCTCAATAGACCTGATCAGAATTCTTTTGAATTACAAACCAGATAAGGTTGAACACCTGTTCCACTAAAGAGAAATCTGTGAAATATTTAAGATCAGTCAGATCTAAAAACATTACCACACAGTTTTCATGTCTCAACATGATCTTATATATATTCTTTTTATATATTCAGTCACAGATACCTGGGATGTTTAGTGATAAATGTAAATGTGACATCATCATCATCATCATCATCATCATCATCATCATCATCAGTTATTTGTGACTGCTGAGATGTCTCAACTTAAGTTTGAGCTGAGATATTTTGGCTCTTTTTTTTTATTACTGTTTACAGCTGATGCTATCAGCACCCAGGTGACAACAATGCTTTTTGCACAAAAGACACATGCGTATGGGATCACACTAGAGATCAGAAACAAGTTCACATTATTAAAAAACATGTAACAGAAGACACTCAAAGCCATCCATGCATCACATCCATTGAATCCATTCATTCATCTATCCACACAATAATTCATTCATCCATTTGTCTCTTGTCATGTTGACGCTGTCACAGCTGGACAGATATCAAGCTTTCGGGAGCCCGAAGCGAAACGCAGCCGTCTTCTCTCTGTCTGTTAGCCAGCAGCAGTTAGCAGGGAAGTGACTATGATGAAGAGGAAGCAGCCATGCGAGTTGCAGCTTTATTATTCCATGATGTCATCTGTTAGAATAACTGGTCACAATCAATTACAACCTGGCTCCATTGGTGAAGTGACTCAGCCGCCGTCACTGCCACCATTGATACTTCTGCTGCTGGACCTGCTGCTGCTGCTGCTACCATGGAGCTCAGACTTCCTAATGCCCTTTGATGACCGGTGTGATTAGTTATTAACTGCATTAACAAGACTTCATTACTGACACTGAAAGATTCCTTCAATTACGCTCACTGACTCATTGACAAATTGAGTCACTGTTGTCTGATCATGACTCAAACATTTAACAGAGGAGAGTATACATTTCTATACTGTTAATGGCTAGTATTATTACGAAACATAGTGTGTAATAATGTATCTAAAATAAGGGAAATATGTGAAAATAAAGAAATTAATATTTTAAGTTTAATAAAATATTGACATTAAAAAAAATTTAAACCAATAAAACTTGTAATTATGAAAATTAATTCTAACTATATTTTGTGTGTAATTTGATAAATCAGTTTTATTGAAGAGCATATTGCATGTTGGAGACGCCAATGAATCCATGTCTGGACTAAAAGTGATGTAGGAACTACTTTTTCATAAAAATATACTCATCTACACACCAGTTGTTCCAATGAGGAAGTTTATCTGAAAACAGCAAATTAGTTGTGATGAAGGAAGAAGGAGAGCAGTTAATTTGAAGAAAAGTAAGTAATTGATCTCAGTGCAAGTTTTGGTCATGGTAAAAGGAAACAATTGTCATAGGAGTGAAATTGAGATTTGATGTGTCAAGAATCAGTAAAGAACTGGGAAGTTGTGCTGTGTTCACGTCACAACATTTTGAGGATTGCTATCACGTCTCTGGCTTAAATAGAACTAGTACTGTTTGTTTAATACTAGAAGTACTATTGGTAAGTACCCATAATGGGAAACAATGCACACATATCAGCTTGTATCCCTTGTATGTTGCAGTTTTAGCCCAAATAACTCCATCCTGTGTTTGACAGAGCTGGACTGCAGTAGGAGAGAGAGAGAGAGACAGACAGGCAGGTAAACAGAGAGAATGGGGAGAGATTCCCATTTATGTGGGAAATGCCAGCCCATATGCCCTCAATTCCCTGAGATGGAGGCCCTTTGGGCCCTGGTGGAGGATCTCACCCCCCAAACTGATTTAATGAGGCTTATATAGCACCCAGATTTGAACGACCGGTTTGAATCCCTTTGTGCTACAAATAACCCGCATGAACCTGGGGAAGGAGCTTGGTCCTCAGCAGGTCAGCAGACAAGAGTATGTTCAAGATGATTTGCTCCTTCAATTGTCAGATGTTCTTTGCTCTTAGAATAAAAACTTTGAGGATCAAAATAATAGAGTACCTTACAAATTGATGCTGAGTGTTCAACATGTTTATTTATTCACTATCTTTATCAGATTTTTTGGTAGGTTAATGATACTGAATTTGTGTCCCTATTCCTCGGCAACAGGACTAAACACCATACGAGCATGGCCAATAGCAGATCAGGAAGCTGTTGCCTTTTATGCGTTGTGTCTGCCTATTGTTTCCAGAGGAAGGAAGCATTTATGAAGGTTTTGGCCTTATTTGGGTGACAAGCAAAAATGCATCAAAAAGTGTCAAACTTTTTAAAAACCTGACATGAAGCTTAGATCATATACAGTATGTATGTGCAAAACTGACGTATTCATGGTTATGGCTTGATGCAAAACCAGACTGCAGCCAATAACAAAAGGGACTCTATATGATTTAACTGTTAATATTGTACATTCACGAGGCGCAGGTAAGAGAATAAGCAACACTACACAAATATAAGCTGACAGTTAATATCAAAAACATCCATCAAAATGAATGTGGATGTGCCAAATGTAAAAACTGAAATGACTTAACAACTCGAGGTCCTCAACTAATAAAACTGTATCCTTCATTCATAAACAATGTTCAGATTTTCATTTTATACCTTGTCCCAACAGGAAACTCATATCAGTAACAGGTTTTCCAGATGACAGCATCTGTTTCGTGAGATGCACAAGTGAAAAATGCAGCTGATACATTTGCAGTAGAGATACTGGGTAACTGTCGATCAAATTGCACTGAAAAAAATGAGATATGTGGACCAAGTATAATCAGCTTAAGTAAGAAGTTTAAAGAAAAAAGAGTCAAACATGTTCTCTTGCAAGATTGAGAAACCTAATTTTTTTTTTAAATGCATCTTTCAACAGCATCTGTGCTGCTTTAACACTCGTGACCTGGTCCTGTGTGCAGGACTTGACAAAACAGTTGATGCTCCATCTGAAAACCTCTGTCTGCATCTTCATACTGACCATCTTTGGTCGAACCTGGACAGCTACGATAAGAAGAGTTTACCCTTCAATTTGTGTAGCATCATCTGTAAGTGGGGAGGTGGTTAGCGCTGTTGTCTCACAGCAAGAAGGTTGCAGGTTCGATTCCCAGCCTGGTTTGCATGCTCCCCCCGTCCCGTGGGTTCTCTCCGGGTACTTCCTCCCACCTCCAAAAGCATGGTGAGGTTAATCGGCTACTCTAAATTGCCTGGAGGTGTGAGTGATTGTCCTTCATGTGGCACATGTGATGAGTTGGCTACCCGTCCAGGGTGTACCCCGCCATTCAGCTGTTGTCAGCTGGGATCGGCTCCTGTAACCGGAATAAGTGGAAGAAGATGACATCTGTAAGTGTTCAAATAACTAAAAATAATGAACTAGTTACACTTGTGTAATCAAGTCAAATTTATTTATTTTCAAAAAGTCCAGATTCACAATCACATGGTCTCGGTGTGCTTTACAATCTGTACAGTGAGCAACATCCTCTGTCCTTAGACCCGATTCAGGTGAGAAACAACTCCACTAAGAAAAGAAGCTTTTAACAGGGATAAAAAGGAGAAGAAACCTGAGGAAGAGCCATAAAGGAGGCGAGATCCCCCTTTCCAGGGCAGACAGGCGTGCCATAGATGTCGCATGTACAGAGATCACATTAGGAATGTGCATCATTAATTATGCCTGATGCAGTGATGGAGAAGTTTTACAAAAAAAAAAAATGCAAGCTCCCAAGTGGGCTCTGCACAAACTTCTAACCCAGATGAAGGCCCTATTATGAGTGGTGGCCAAAAAAAAAAGCAAAGACGATGAGCTTAAGGCAATACAGTGAAAGCTACCTTTCGCTCGGGTCTACTTTCACCAGGGACCCAACGACACAGACTCCAAAGTGCGCGGTGTCTGGCTAAAAGCTATCCAACATGGTGCCAAGCAAGCTTAAAAGCCATCTCCAAACAAAACTGCCGCCGCTTCAGAACAAGCCAGTGGATTATTTTGTTCACCTACGGGAAAACACGGAGAAACAGGATACTTTTTTTTTACCACAAAGGTTAATGAGAGCGCTTAAAGCTAGCTACCTAGTTGCTGAACTGGTAGCTACATCAAAAAAGACCCACACTGTGGCAGAGTCATTATTATTCCCTGCCTGTAAAGCCCTGTTGCGGTTAAGGAAATAGCAAAAGTCCCTCTCTCAGATAACTCAACTGCCAGACATATTGAAAGTGTTGTTTTGGAAAAGATGCGCCTCAGTTGGAAATTTGCGTTGCAGCTTGGTGAGTCTTCGGATATTAGTGGACATGCTCGATTCTTGGCAAATGTGCATTTTGCGTTTTGTCCTGTTTTGCGAAGGCACTGCCAGAAAACAGCAGAAGATGAAATTTTTCTGGTGACATTGGATTATCTTGTCCAAGGAGAACTTGGGTGAACAAACTGCACAAGTGTTTGCACAGATGGAGCCGCAGCCATCGCGGGCGCACCAAAGGCTTCGTTAGAAGAGTGAAGGACAGAAACCCTGACGTAATTGTTACACGCTGTGCATAGTGAACTTTGTGAAGATACGCCCTGTGAGAAGTCCAATATTTGCATCTCTGTGTGAGGAAGTGGGAGCGGAGCACAAGTCTTATTGCTCCATACGTAGGTCCGATGGTGTCGCGTGGCAAGGCACTCGCCCGTGTGTACGAGCTGCAGGAGGAACAGGACTTTGAGGCTCTAACTTTAACATAATAATGTTACAGATACCTTGTCGTTTATTAGCTTTCACAGTCTAGTTTGCTAAAACTAGCTTACATTAGGCACATTATATTAGCTAGTGGTAGATATACTTTGTCACGTTACTTCTTACTGTTTAGCTTATAATGAAGACTACTTTGCAAGACAGTGAACATCAGACCTAAAAACCTTAAGAGACGTTAGACATCAAAATTTTTCATGCTTTTGTTGAGCTGAATCTCTTATCACCTTCACACCCACCATCAGTAAAACCAGGGGCTGCTGACGTTGTACCGACAGTGGACAGCACCACCTGAAGTGGGCAGTGACGTAACCGCATGAGCTTCCAGTCTCACCCAGTCCTGTTTTTGAAATCCTGCCTTGTAACTCCACTGATATGATGGCGCTACAAGGCAAATGAGCCACATATAATGATGTTTGTTGCGACAGATGCCGCGGTGAGGTCACAAAGTTCCGTCTGCCAGCAGCGCTGAGCAGACCGCCTTGCTCTTGTAACATAATCCGCGATTTCTTGAAAAAAGAGCGTTTGTTTGGGTAGAAGTGCTCAAGAGCGTCACTTCTCATCTAAATTTGTGGCCTTCTGAATTTTTAAAAAAGCCCTGTCTTAACTCTTCAACAGTTTGTTTTCAGACAAGTTTGAATACTGATAAATGATTTAACTGCAATATGCTCTTTCAGTATGAATGACTGTATAAATAAATAATGGATTTGATCGGGAGTAAGTTTGATAGAACATGTGGCGCAATAGTGGAAATGAAAAATAACCTTATCCAGTGAAACAAACACAAAACAAGTCGCTGGATAATTTCTCAGAGATCAAAGGTCATCTGAAGTTTGGCATTTCGACTTCATACAGTGAACCAAAATATTTGCCCGTGAATTTTCTTGATTGGTCCTTCATGTTCCTCTGCTGTCAGATACCTAAAGCCTGATATCCAGAAGAAATCCAAGCACAAAACAGCGGTGATGAGGAAGACGCTCAACCCTGAATTCAACGAGGTAAGAATCAGCTGTCATCACCAACCCTGCTGCCGCCTCCCCGAACAGAGACCACGGTTCATGTCAGTCCCTGGTCCTCTGCACCGTACTGCTGCTGGCCAACATCTCTGCTTCCCGTGGCCACGCAAACAAGCAAATGTGATCAGCCAAATGAGAATGAGTTTATATTGTTTATATTGGTTCAGAATGATTGACAGGTGATGAATGATGTATACAAAGGCATCAGTGAATCATCAATCATCAGTGAATATGAGCTGCACTTAACGCCGCACAGTGGTGGGGAAACATATGATAATGATGAGGGAAACATCAGAGAAACAGAGACAAAATCCTTCAAGTGGAATAAAATTCCTAATTCAGTGCCAGTAAAGAGGAGGGGATGCCATAAAAAGAAGCCGAGTGCTGCTGCCTCTCTAAACATAAGCCAGGGGTGTTTTAACATTGTACCTTCTAACGAATCTGCACCCTTCCTCTACGATAACTGCATTTCTTCTGTAACCACACTGCTTCTATAACTCCACAAAAATCCTGCCTCCTCCATAACCACATTCCCTGGTGCTCCACCTTGTCTGTAATCCCACTTCCTCTTTAACCTCGCCCTCGCACAACTCACTTCTTTTGTAACTCCACCATCTCTGTAACTCTGTGATACCCCGCTCTCACAATTCCACCTCCCATGCGACCTCACATCCGCTGTAACACTGCCTACTCTGGAACCATCTTCCATGTAATCCAGCCTCACGCGGCCTCACCTCCTATGTAACCCCGCCCCTCTAACTCCGCCTCCTCTGCAGGAGTTCTTCTATGAGATTTCTTTGTCGGAGCTTACCAAGAAGACACTGGAGGTGACGGTGTGGGACTACGACCTTGGACGCTCTAATGACTTCATAGGTGAGAGACAGCGCCTCACTGTGACCTCTGATCTTCCGTCATCGGGAGAAAGCTTATGCGAACAGATCAAACTTTATATTTGAAAAAAAAAACTCTTGTTATTATCATTATTATTATCATTATTAACTCGAGAACCTCTCACTTCCTGATTAGGTGGCCTCTGTCTGGGCTGTCACTCTCAGGGCGACGCCCTCCGCCACTGGATGGATTGCCTGAAGAACAAAGGCCAGCGGGTGGAGCGGTGGCACGTCCTGACCAATGAGCTCCCACAAACCCTCAGTCATGACTAGACCTCCTCCCTCAGGCACGCAGACTGTCAGGGATCACGTGATCGCAGAGACCCAGCAGTCTCTCTACCGTCTCACTCGTGTAACTTGAGCAGCAGCCGTGAGGAGGCGCGTCCTCATCGCTGGTCGCTGACGCATCAACACCAACACTCATAGCAGATGTGATGCTGGGAAAAATGGTGATGATGGCGATGATGATAAATAGTTCATGTTGTTTAAAATGATAAAGATGAATGGGTTTCTTGGGGACTTGTCACATATAGAAGCACAGAACCAGCATCTGAGTTTAATGGTTTCTCTGGCGCATGCATCTCTTTCTATTGCACTTGTCAGTCGACTGCATCCTGTATTTGACTGATGATGATGATGATGATATTATATCAATACAAGTGTTCTTCCTCGTCGTTGCATGATGCAATATGTTGAAATACTTCTTTATATCTCTATAATCCTTCTGCCTGTTTTCTAATTCAAAATGAAGTGAAGTTTAATTAAGAATTCAGGTTGGGCTCGTTTGAAAATCTGTTTACAGTATCATTGTTCATCTTTTATGCACGACTGAATGTACAAATGTGACTTTCTATACTCCATTGTTGAACTGCTGTTTACACTGAACATGTGCTTTTCAGGTGTTCTTACATTTCTATGAAGTGTTTTATGTACAATGCAACAATAAATTTGGAATGTATCACTTGCAGTTTGGCTTTGTCGTCCTCAGTGACGTGGTGTTGTACTACCCCCGCAGCTTTAAAAGAGAACTACAATGATATCTGCTGGACTATCTTGATCAAATAATCTGATGATTAAATGAAATATTCACTGATTCATGAGTAATTCATCCTCCTGTAAACTATCACATGTGACAGTGACCTCTGGCCTGGAGGAGACTGTTGCCCTTATCAGTTATAACTCATAATGAATCATTCATAGCAATGATGTCATCATCTATGATGTTATCACAAATAAACTTCCATAAGTCCACAGGAGGACAAAGAAGTTGCAGAACTAAGAATCAGTTTTTCTGGCACATTCTGTGTTAGAGAGCAAGAGGAGGAGATATCAGAGATATGAGCGGGTGACGCACAGACCAGACACCAGAGAACGTCAGAAGATGCCCAGGGATGTCAGAGAGCACGAGAGGTCATCACAGTGCACCAGAGAATGCAGGAAGGAGGACACAGTGGAAAAGTCGATGTGAGCTTTAATAACTTTCCAAATGAATCAGGTTTAATTAGGGTGTAAAATTGATTTAACCAGTCAGAGTCACCTTCCATCACCTTTTAAATCAGGTGAGCATTTAAATCTAATGGTTTTCTGCAAATGAAACAATTTGATCTTCACTTGTCTGTCTAGAAATGTTTCCACTGACAGAGAAACGCTGATGTCCATCCAATCGTTGTCTTCTGACTTATTATTTTCCTTCTCGTTAATTTTTCAAAACATACTTCCCTCTTCATAATTCCCACCACTCGCTTCCATTTTCTCTTGACTCCCTGATGTTTCACTGCCCTCAGCTGGGGCTCAGTTGAAGCTGCATCAAGCTACTCGGAGAAGAAGAGAAACTACGCCCACAAAGATGTTGGCTCCTCCTTATTATTACCATTGCCTTACCATTATTATTATTTAATGAAATAATAACTATATAATAAAAATTACTATTGTTGTTGTTGTTATTATCGTTATTATTATTCTTATTGTTATTATTGTTATATTATTATTATTATTATTATTAACAATAATATTATTGTCTGCCGTTAATAACTATAATTTTTGTTATTATTATTATTGTTGTTATTATTGATAATACAATGGTGATAGTAATAATTGTAAGAACAATATCATCGTTATTGTTATTATCACTGTTATTAATAATAAACATTTTATCATTTATGCTTATAATAAAGGATGTTAACGTTTCCATTCTTGTATGCCCGCTTTGTACACGATTAAAAGAAAGACGTTGTCCTCTGAAGGGGCGTGTCATGTAGCAGGCGTGTCCTGCACTTCCTCGCGTCTGCATGAGATCGATACCTTACTCGGTAAACCACGTGACTGCTGATTCCCAGTCAGGTGTCGCGCCAAAACGATGAAACCGAATGCCGTCCGCGGGAGCGCGCGCAGAGTCTTAAAGCTGTATCGTCCGGTCAACTACTTTTATCTCGATCAAAGAGTCATATTACTTTATGGATGTATTTGTCTCTACCACAACGAGAACGGTAAAGGTACGCATGTGTGAAACGTTCGCGTTTCTTTTGATAGAATAAATACAATTGTGGCTATTTTTGGCAGTCTAATCGGGCCTGACATTTACATTGTTATAGGCGATAATCATGATGGGAAACAAAGCTGTTCATTGTACAGCCTTGTTGGGCCCTCCATCACTAGTACCACCCTGTCCTCAAGTGGACCATTTACCATCACCACCAGACCCTCCTCTGGCCCATGGGCCAACACTTCCACAGGGCCTCCAGGTCTGATGCCTGCCTGCCTGCACTGCCTCTTCAAAAATAAAACATAAAAAAAATTTGCAAAGCATGTCAGTAAAGGCAGTTTGTCCAAATACAGTATTTAACTGTGCATAGTGCATACAGTATTTCTGAAGGGCATGTGACATGTCTACAGTGCTCCCAAAAATGTAAAGTATGAAGCTATTATATTTTAGGTTTTGTGTTGGTGTTGTGTCTTGAGTATAAATTGCACAGGTGATGGTGGTGGTGGTGTGTGTGTGTGTGTGTGTGTGTGTGTGTGTGTGCGCGCGCGCGTATGTGTGTCTGTGTGTGTGGGGAGGGAGGGGGACAGTCTGTGAGGTCAACAACACGAGCCCTCGAATCTGTGGT
>CAAKHG010031324.1:0-20958 GCA_901007715.1 Dactylopterus volitans | reverse complement strand
ACATTCCTTTAATTTCCATGAACTCATTTCCCCGGGTAAAAGAATTCCCGGTAATCTGTGTGGTTTGCGTTTCTACCGCATCCCAAAGTTCTGGAAAACTGATTCGAATCAGGCCGATGCATAAAAGAAACCCTACTACACCGCTACACTCTACAGACCTGGTCCTGGTTAAACCCCGAACCCACAAACATTTAATTCTACCTGCACGCATCTTAAAAAGTACTTATATTTTGATGCCGTGTAAACAAACAGACAGGCGTCGTTAGGCCACAGTTTTTAAATAAGAATATAATATACAATACATAAACTAAACAAAAGGTCAGTAAGGGGTTCAGGCTTCTGGACGTGTGTCTGGACAAGCCGGACCAGGACCACCAGAAAGGCGGTCTGGACCGCCCCCGTCCTGCCGAGTTGTTGCGTCCCGCCACCAGAGGCTAGCAAGAAGCTCAGTCACAGGGTTAGGATCAAGTGTTAAGATCCCAGATCTGACAGGATTTAATGACAAACTGGGGTCAAAATCAAAGGTCACAGCTGGAGTGAGGCGGAAAAGCCTGAATCCCAGAACCCAGACACCAGGTCAAAAACCACAAAAACATCAGAATATGCACCGTAATAGGGCAGGCTGATATTAAACATGCTCCACTCATACAATTAAGATGCAGTCATGGCCGCTATGCGGTCATCAAAAGCATTTATACTGAAATGTAGTAAGAAGAACTACACTGCGATACACACCGTTACTGTTGCTGCCTCAGTGTAGGTCATGCTAAATGCTAACATTAGCATACTCACAGTCAATGCAGCATTTTTCTAATGGGAGTGTTTGTCAAGCTTACCACCTTACGGAGCTAGCTAGCATGCTAAAATTAGCATGCTCACAATCCGTGCTAAGACTTTGTTAGTATTTCCCATGTTCACCATTCTGGAGCGCTAACATGTTAACGTTAGCCTAGTAACAATCAATGCCAATGTTATGAAAACAAGAATGTTGGGCGTGTTGGCATGCTAACATGCTAACATTTGCAGTCTCTCAGTGAAATGAAATACAAGGATGGCCGTGAATGCTCCAATGACAGATGTTCCTCTGGATATTGTGATTATGAGCCTCACGTCTCTTGCTCAGCTCTCGCCATTCCCCTTCGACCTGGTGAAGGTCGAGGCTGAGCGCCACCCTGGCGCAGACCTGGTGTGGTGTCAGGAGGAGCACAAGAACCAGGGCTACTACGACTACGTCAGGCCGCGCATCAGCACCGCCGTCAGCGGCACCAGGCCCGTCTGGTGAGTTTTGCCTCGGCTCGCACAGCTAGCCAACCGGCGAGGGCGCGCCACTCACGCTCTTCCCCGCGGGCTTGCAGGTACGCCGGCCGCGAGCCTGCAGCGGCGCCGGCCACCGGGAACAAGCAAACCCACCTCGCGGAGCTGCAGCGTTTGCTGGACGCCGCCTTCAATCTGGAGGCTTTCTCGGGGAAACCTTAGCCGCCGCCTCCTTCCAAACAGGCGACTGACTCCGCCCACCGCCCGCCATCCAATCGTAACATGTCAGGCCTGTGAACAGGTGACATCGCCAGATAATACGCACAACGACAGACTGACCATTAGCACTGTTACCATGGAGAACTCCCAGCGAAGAACACAGTCAGGACACAGCACTGAATGTATGAATTACGCAAAATCTACTTTATCTGCTCTCGTTTTATGAATAATTTTCTCCTCTGCACATCAAAAATACCTCCGTCGGGCTTCCTGACTGACAGGAAGTAAGTGACCGTTAAAATTTCCTGATCAGGCTGCTGAATTCAGTGTGCAACTGAGAAGTTGGTAGGCTGAGCCGAGCTAGCTGTTTCAGTCACTATGCTAAGCGAAGCTAATCGGAAGTAGCCTCCTATTTACTCCACAAACATTTTGAAGAGAGGCAGGAGAATTCCTGCTTTGGAGCATGGGATCCATTTAGCTTGAGAGGTGGAGGTGGGCTAAGCTAGGCCAGCCGTTCCCTGCTACTTCTTGTCTGTATGCTAATCTAAGTTAACTGTTGGTTGCCTCATATTTACCCCACAGACATTGTACGGGGAGTTATTTCCTGCTGTGGTGGATGGGATTCGTTTAGCTTGAGAGGTGCATTTGGGCTAAGCTAGGCCAACTTTTTCCTCGCTACTTCCTGTCTGTATGCTAAGCTAAGCTAAGCTAACTGTTGGGTGCCTCATATTTTCCCCACAGACATTGTGCGAGGAGTGATTTCCTGCTTTGGTGCATGGGATTCGTCTAGCTTTAGAGGTGCTGTGGGGCCGAGTTCCCTAATACTTCCTGTCTGTATGCTAAGCTAAGCTAACGGGTGGTAGCCTCATGATCTGTACTTAGCAGCAGTGTTTGTGATATCTACACAAACTCTGCAATCCATGTTAACCTGATATTGCAGAAAGACATTCAGAGGATTGATGATGATGATGATGATGATGATATGAAATATTATAGCCAAGTAGCTGAAGGGTTGACATTGGTGATGTTGATTTTTTTTTTTTTACACGTTTTTATGTATTTGAGCCATCAGATATTATTACTGACATTATAAGAACATTTTTAAAGTCAAGCCTTTTCACTTTTCTGCCTCTCAGGAAAACAGCCTCATGCACTTTTAGCCACAGTCACATTCATTGAATTATCTTCACATACTCAGACTGGTTATTTTTGACTGCATACGCAGCCACGTTTATTTATTTGGCCGTCTTGCCATTGGTGCCAAACGGGACCGATTTACTTGAAACGGGCTCAGCATGGTGCCAGCGGGGGGCGCTGGCGTACGTGAAGACGACACGCGACTCCTCGCAGCTGACACTTTTCATATGTGTTTTATTGTGTAAAATAAAGAAAGATCATACTTCCTGTTGCATGCTGTGCTTTTTCATGTTTTAGACATTTGCGTTCAATGACAACACGATGCTAAAATGACCAGACTGATCTTCATTAATGTTATTGGAGCGGTTAATTAATCAATAGGCTAATATTTAAACAAATAAACATATGGCATTGATATTAAAATGGTCCCTATACTGCATACATCCTGATAATCAACCTCACTTCCTCCTGCTGTAAACAAATCGAGCCAAAATACCCTGAGACAGACGCCGCCATCTCGCACAGCTGATGTCATTCAACCATAATAAAATGGAAATAAATTAAAAAAAAAATTAAAAATCAAATTCTTGTGGTTTGGAACAGACAATAACAGTTATAGAGAGTTAGTGTTAGATGTCCTCTCCACTTCTGTCCATTTTTGCAGGTGATTAACGTGAGCTCAAGTGGGTCAAACGATCCTTTAACGATCCTTTAAAGAGATATAAGCTTGAATAAGGAATATAACATTCAGTTAAGAACGCCCATTTATATTTTCACCTATTAAGTTATTAACCATATAATTATTTTTAAGGGATTTTGCATGTCTGCTGTTCTTAATTTTTTTAAATTTAAATTTCCCGCAACCCTGGAAAAGCGGCCCTTTGACTTTTCAACAAACACATGCGCAGTCGGCTCCCTCCAACGCGAGGGAGAGAGGAGCCCATCTCAGACGGCGTTTACCTCCACCACCCACGGGGGGCAGCAGAGAGCGAGGGGCCCTCGAGACGCCGACCTGCTGACCTGACGGACGGACAGAGGGAGCGTCAGATAACACGTTACAGGAACAATCAGGAAAAGTCACCTAAAATTACAACATCTGAGAGAAGAGATCGAGAGGAGAAGCTCAGAAGAACCAATCAGACGTCTTGAGGAGACAGGAAGACCCAGACATCTACAGGAGGACGGCCTGGTTTCCTGGATGCAGAGACACAAACGCTTCCTTTAGCTTTGATCGGGATGATGGGATCCCGGCAGGGATTCGGTCATCCAACACCTCAGCTTACCTGAACTGAGCGCGTGCGTCCATTTGTTTCATTGATTCAAATATACACCGGCTGCAGACGTGGTAGATTTGTGCATGTTTGCGTGTTTTTTTCTAGGTAGAGCGCCCCCTGGAGAAAAAAAGGCACCACACTTTTATGATTTACTAACTGATGACGTCAGTGCATTGTCGGGAAACTGAGGGATGAAGTTCATCCGTCTAAATGTTCATGCAAACCGAGTCATGAAAAGTTCCAGCGTAATGTTGTTATTTAACTGATTGCTGCAACGGGCCGCCGTCAGAGGCTCCGCCCACAGCGCTCATCGCTAAATGCTAACCCAGCCGGCGAGTCCACGGGAGGTTTTCAGACGTTAGAGGTGGGAAGAAAAGAAAAACGGGGAAAAAATGGTAACAGAAGCAAGAGAGGTAGAGCTAATAGGCTAATATTTTGGTCATCTCACTCATATGCAGCGGGGTGACCAAAATATTAGGGACCCCTCTCAGTGTAACCCAGTACAGTCCAACAGCATCACAAACTACAGTCCCAATAACAATCATTCAAACATGTCAACACCTCTCTCACACACATTCAATCACAATCCAACATAAAACTCCTCCTGAAGGGAGAACTGATTGCAGGGCTGTTGTATTATACTCTATGGTGGACACACGGTGGTCGTAATCTTATGGCTGTTTGGATGTATATGGCATTACATGGGCAGTATGATTTATGAACACAAGATGGCAGCAGTGAGCAGGTCACGATAAGCCTCCATGAAGCCAGCATGTTTATCTCTGCCCCCGTGGTGCTTTAACGTCACGATGGAAGACGAGAACAAGGCTGAAGATGAAGGAAGTTCTGCATCTGCGGAACACCCTGGTGTTTCCTTAAATGTGACGGCAGGTTCTCATGCTGAAGCATCAACGTGCAAACACAATGTCAATCTTTAAATATTGTGGAATTAAATAAAAAAACAACAACAATCATTAGAATTGAAGTAAAGTAGCAGGAAACAAGAAGCAAAGTGAAAATTGCTTTAAATTCAACAAATGTTTGAGCGTGCAAACCGCAGCGCTATCGGTGACCTACAGCTGCTCCAGATGTTCCCGATGTTTGGGGAGCGCGCACCTACATGAGGCGCCGTGGGCGTGGCGGCGGCGGCGTTCCCTCCGCCGAGATCACAGGCAGCAGATGGTCGTAGGAGTGGTGAAAAAACAAGATGGATATCGGAGGTGAAGGGGCGATTGCTAACTGGTTGATGCTAATTGGCTCTCAAACGGCAGCAAAAACGCCGGCGGGTCGGAGGAGGAGCTTCGCGCCGCCTCGCCAGACGGTTCTGATGGTGGTTTTAGCGGAAAAAAAGTGTCAGGAGTTCAAATGTAACCGAAGTAGAAGCATGTAAGTCGTTACAGAGAGTTTAAGAGTTACAGAATCGTGATAACTCGCAGGCGGGGAAACACGGGAAAATTAGAAGAATGGAGCATAAACGTCGTCAGTGCGGAAGCTCCGCCCCCCCCGCCCTGCCCTGCCCCCGTGTCATTCCACCAGCCAATCAGGTAGCAGCTAACATCCAGGTCTTTGAATGAACCGTATGACCTGAATTAAGAGCAGAAAAATGACGTCGCTTCATCATTTCATTACGTTTGACGTTTGTCTAACATCGTCATCATCAGCGTTTGACTTGTGGCCAAATTAATGATGGGCGATGTTGGCATGACCTTTGACCCCTGATCACCAAGTTCCAACTGGGCCATCGTTGAGTCGGAAATGCCATGTGTGCCAAGTTGGAGGGAACTCTCTCCAGACGTTCCCGAAATATTCACAAAAGTGGGAATGTGAACCCAGGAATGGTTGACCTTTGACCTTTTAAATACAAAATATCACGTCATACAATCTTGTCCTTTTGTGTGGACATGAGAGTTATGACATTGTGAGTTATGACCAATCATGTGTTTTTAGAGGTCAGTGACCTTTGACCTCCTGACCACCAAATTCTAATCACTTGATCCTTGAGCTCCGGCCGGCGTTTTTGCCCAATTCCAGAACTTTTTCCCTCCAGACGTTCTCGAGATGTGAGACGGACGCACGGACAGAAGCAGAGGAACCACGCTTGTGCGAGCGTCCTGAGCATCGACGCTCAGCCACGCGACCAGTTTTAGCGCCGCTCCTCTGCTGTGACATTTCCTCTCAGTGGCTGACACTTGCGGGCAGCAGGCTTTCAGAATAAAAGCCCGGTTGAGCCGGCCCGTTTCGTCATTGGGTTATTGTTTTTTTACTGGCTTCTATCGAGCCGCTGGTGACGGCGGCCATGACGCCAGGGCCGTCTCAGGACGCGACCTGCGGCGCCGCGCAGGGGGCCGTGTGTTGCCATGGTGATGGCTCATGCCTTTTGCCTTCCCGGCGGCCCAGCCCCCCCGCCCTCCGTGTCTGCGGCGGGCCGGCGGCCGTCACGCGCGTGCTGGGGGAGGAAACGGCGGTTTATGGGTGGAGGACCTCGCTCGCCCAGCCGCTCGCTGGCTGGCTCAGTCGGTGGCTCCGTCAGTCATCCTGCGCCCGCCTGTTATTCTGGGTCAGCCATTTCCCTGGAATGTTCCGGCTCCTGCCAGAGACGAGTCACGGCAATGGAATGCACACATAACAGCGCAGAAAGGAGGATGACTTAAAAAGGCCTGCGAGCGAGCGAGCGGGCGGGCGGGCGAGCGAGCGAGCGTGGAGCGAGCGAGCGTGGAGCGCAGCGTCAGCCGGGCTGCCGGTGCTGCGCATGTTTGCCTGCATCTCATCCTCACTGATACCAGCGCACTCACGCGTGTGTGTGTGTGTGTGTGCGTGCGTGCGTGCGTGTGCATGTGTGTGACCTCACACTCCCACGATGTGGCGTTTAAACACACTCGGTGAAGATGTGCAGCTCATTGTTACATGTGAGGCTGCAGTCGTCTGCTCCGCTCACACCGCTCCAGTTGTTCCCTCTTTGCCCCCTCCCCTCCCCCCAGCTCCTCACCCCTCCCTCCCTTTTATTGCCTCTCTTCCTGCTGCAGGTCAGATTGTTGCGGCGGCGGTGGCGGTGGCGGCGGCGGCGGCGGCGGCCATGTGAGCGAAGCAGCAGCTCCTCTGTCCTGTGACATTGTGAAATGACTGCAGTATTGTTGTGTGTGTGATCGCACTATGCGGCAGGTCGTGGGGGGGTGAGGTGTGTTTGTGTGTGTGTGAGTGGGGGGGCGGCAGTGAGGCGGCGGCATGGAGTCGGGTGTGGGGGTGGGAGGGGTGATATGGATACAGTGGAGAAAAATGAAGAAATGGGAAATTGCAGAACCTGTTTCCAGGGCAACAGAGGTCTGAAAAACACCGGCAGGTTGGACTTTTTATTCTCCACGCTGCACTGCCCTCCGGCGAGAGACCGCAGACACCCCTAATGACTCCAACCACACCACCTGTGTGTGTGTGCGTGTGTGTGTGCGCGTGTGTGTGAGGAGAGGGAGCATATGTATAGCACAGGAGATAATATTGTGACATACGGACGGGCGAAAAGCAGAAACGTCGCCGTTTTTCTCCACAACGTGACGACACCTGCTGGATAACTGCACATTTATTCCCCTGCAATAATCTCACAATCTCATTTTATTTGAGTCCACTGATTGGTTGACTTTGGTGCATTGATTTTGTTTATTCTGCAGCATTAATTATAGCTAATCTAATGCAATATGTATTCACACTCGTGCAATGTTTATTTTATAGCATTAATTACACAAAAAAAAATCATGTTTATCCAATGCATTGATGACACTTATTCCAGTACAATAATCTCATTTAATTCTAGTCAAGTAATCACATTTAGTGCGTTAATGACGTTTATTAGAGGGTTCAATACGCTCACAATTGTGGGATATTTATTTTATTGCATTAAATTTACTCAAAAATTACATTCATCTCCCGCACTCAATATTTATCGTAGTGTATTAATTACACTTATTATAATGCCATATATTATATATTCACTCATGCAATAATAACATTTGATTGCATGATTACTTGCTCTAACATTGTGTACCACACTCACCGCATCTGCCCCAGTCAGTTAATCATATTTATACCAATGCAGAATATCACACTAGTGCAATAATTACATTTATTTGATTGCATTAATCCCAGTGTACTCTGGTGTACTCTGGTGTACTCCGGTGTACTCTGGCCCGGTGTGACACGCATTGTCGCGCTGCTGCTGCTCATATTTGCTGGATTAGAACACAGATTAATCCGGTCGTGTCCGACCTGCTGACTGACGTGTGGAGCGCGTGTGTGTGCGTGTGTGTGAGTGTGTGTGCGTGTGTGTGCGGGTCATCGTGTGAACGCACGGGTCATACCTGATCGCCCGGTGACGTCACCCCCCCTCCTCCTCCTCCCCCAAGGCGTGACGCGCTGCTCCTCTACGTCCGCAGTCAGTCAGTCAGTCAGTCCGCGAGTGGGCGAGTTAGTGAGGGAGTGCGTGCGTGCGTGCGTGCGCGTGCGTGCGTGCGAGCCGCGGGGGGAGGGGCGGGAGGACGCCGCTCTCGGCGGGAGGGAGACGTCCCCCGTGATCTCATCAATACACGAGAGCGGGTCACCGCGGCATGTAGACGGTGCCCGAGCCTCCAGGTGACGACGGCCCGCCGCCCGCCCGCCCGAGCCCGCGCCATGCCCGCCTCCTCCCGCCTGACCCGGCTAACTAGCCGCTAGCTCAACACTAACGACCACGTCCCGGGCTCAAGCCAACGGGCGCTGGAATGGTGGCCGCGTACCTGCGGGAGTCCGCGACCGCGAGCACACGCACCTGCGGCGCCGCCGGCGGCCGCGCCGCTCCCTCCGCCCCCTTGTTGCCCGACGCGAGCGCGACTGCGACACTCGCAGGCTAGCGCGCTAGCGTGCTAACCGAGTCGCCTCCGGTGAACGTCGAGCGGCGGGCGGGAGCGAGCGAAGGTAAGCAGCCGCCGCGCCGCCGCCGCCGCGCGTCCCCACCAGCCGCAGTCGCGTCCGCCGCGGACCCGCGGGAGTGGGCGAGCGTTCGTGCGCCGCCTGGACGGGGAGCTAGGTAGCCTCCGGAGGCTAACGCCAGCGGCGCGGCGCGTCACGGCACCTCCGCGACTCCTCTGGCAGGCAGCGGACCCCCCCGCCTCCCGCCCCCCTCAGAGAACCGCACCGACGCGCTCTGCGGTTATTGTCCCGCGCTCATGTGCGCGCTGCGCCCGGCGGCTCAGCCCGGTAGGTGAAGCCGAGCGTGCGCCGCCGCCGCCGCCGCCGCGGAGGAGGAAAAGGAGGAGGACGGAGGAGCCGCGCCGCGCCGCGCTTTGTTCTCGCTGCGCTGCCAAACATCAGCCGCGTTTTGTTCGTTTCGCCGCTGGAATGAAAGGTGTGCGGGCGCGTGCGGGGGGTTGGGGGGGGGGGGGGGTGCCCGCGCGGTGCGTGACGGCGACCCGACCACGCACACGCAGCGAGCGCGGCCGCCGCGCGCTCTGCTTCATAATATTCCGCACGGGAAAGTAGTTTTTTTTTTTTTTAATTTATTGCGTCGCCGTGTGTCTCTCGTGGGCTCGCCGGTGCTTGTTTTTCCGCCTGTGGCCGTGACTTCCTGAATGCATCACGGCCACAACAACATGTCGCGGCTCGGGTCCGGGCGGGTTCGGCAGTGTTTACATGCGGAGGCAGGACGCCGCTGCTGCCGCCGCCGCTGCTCACGGGGATGAGGCGTTTGAGGCACCCAGATGTTTGTGGGAGTTTTGGACTTAGGGTGGCGGCGTGTGTGTGTGTGTGTGCCGTGTGTGTCAGGCAGCTTTGGTTAAAGGTGGAACTCTGAGCACTTTCAGGTGAATCTATGGAACTTAATTGGAAGTTGAAAGGAGACTTTAATTGCCCGCCTCCTGCCTCCAGCACCTGCGGCTGCACCTCCCACCTGCACGCCGCCGCTGGTTTTGAACCTTGGTCCATCACTTTCTGGTTCATGTGCGTCTCCTTTTGGGCCCTCCTGGTCATCCCGTGCTCCCGCCGGCACTCGTGATTGGTGCGCTGTGAGCAGCAGGTGCCGCCTCCCGCGCTGGGCCACGGGTGTTTTCACGCGGCGGCGGCGGCCTTCATCTCTGATCTGCTCATTCAGAAAATCAGCGTTTCCAGGCACCATTGTAGCGGTTAATTAGTCCCCGTCAGCCGTGAAAAGGTGCATCTTGTCATGAAAGGGAAGTTGTTTTCCTGAGTTTATTTTTACGCGTTTGCCAGCTGCTTTCGTTAAACAGTAACAAGGCTGTGATTCTCAGAAATTGACTTTTTTTGTGCAAAATGCTGCACTCATCAAAAAAAAAAAAAAAGCCATTCGATCAACAAAAATCCAGCAAACTCATCATGTGAGTGTGCGGTCGGGGTCGGTGGTGCGTTCGCTCGCGGCGCCTCGTCCGGTCGGGGCTCCCGGCCGCCGATCGATCCACTAACCGATGCCGAAAGCGAATGGAGGCCTAATTGATCGGGACATAATTAGTGGCGTCCACATTTGCTGAACATCAGTATTGATTGTGTTGGTGGAGCAAACGGGTTAACGCGGCCGGACGCGCTCGCCGAGGCTGATTGGCCGCCGGAGGCCCGACGCTGTCGCTGTGGCTGCGAGGCTGGTTGTTCATTGTTTTCCGTTGTTTACGCTGCTGCCGATTGTTTAATCCGCCGGTCGATGTGTCTTCCTTTAAAACGGCGATTAGAGGAATGAAAGTTTTGACTTTTAATCACAGATTTTAAAGATCAGTTAAACAAACTCAGCAGGAATTATGGCACTGAGATTAGAAACGGGATTGTTAGTCCCGACGAGCTGATGTCAGAACAAAAGAAGGTCTCATTCCTGTGATGTTCCGGCGGCGAGCGAAGCCCGTGCAGCCTCCACGGCGGCGCGTTTAATCGCCGCGCGGCGACGACCACGACTGACAACTGACGAGCCCTTTTAAAATTCGCTCTCTGTCAACCGCAGCTGCTTCAAGTCTCCATGAAACGCAGCAGGGTGCCGATTTGGGGCTTTTGAGCAATATTCAGTGGAGGGAGGAGAAACGAGGGATGAATCTGACCTGCATATTCAGACGGAGGGAATATTTAATAGGATCAGACAGTAGTAAGGCTGGAGGAGGAGGCGTGGCAGCGGTGCGAGGCCTCGGGGTCATTATGGCACCATCGTCTGATTATTTGCGCTTATTTATTTTTTTTGCATCTTTTGATGGCGTCTTCGGGCAGCCTCTCTTCTTCTATGGTGTTTGGAGACGTTGTGCTGTCGTCTAAATGACTAGCTTGACGATGCGCGTCCAGATGCTAACAGGAGCCGTTTGAGCCGCAGTGCTGCTTTGGATAATTCATATTTATGATGGAGGGGTGATTCATGTTTGTGCTCTCCGTTTGTGTGTTTGTATCATGCCGCCGCCTCTACGATAACAACGGCAGACCGCGGACACGTGAAGCCCGTTTAATCAGCCGTCCTCGCAGCCATAGCGACCGGCGAGACAAATCTGGGAGGTTACAGTGAGGAAACACTCGCCCCGCCTACATTACAACCACCTTAGCCCCCCGCCGCCCCAGCTGCTCCAGCGAAGCCGGCCCAGTGGCCTCCAGAGTTTTATGGTAAACATAACCCGACACGCCGGGTTGTGTCAGATGAAGTCACGCAGTCAGTAGCCGGTCCTGGACGCAGCGTCTGCGTGCTCGACGTGGAATGTGCCCGTTCATCTTTAACTGGACCGTCTCCGTGAACTGGAACCGCACCTCCTTAGACCGGGTCTGACGGGCTGGAAACGGCGCGGTCGCTGGAGGCCGGGGGTCAGCTGGGGGTCGAGCGAGCGCCTGCACTGCCGCTTTAAGGCCAACGGAGCTCCGACGCCCGGGTGACGGCGAGGGCGGGAGGCTGAGCGTGGCGGAGCGGCGGCGGCGGCATGCGGCAGTCGCGGCCGGGCAGGTACAGCTTGTACTCTTCACTTCCTCCAGCCCTCCCTTTGTGTGGCTGCGCCGCTCAGCTGGGATGCAGGTTGCACGGCGCCGTCTGCAGGCTGCCGCCGCGCTCTGATAGGGTGGAATCCAGGTGTCGCGGGTCACGTGACGCCCGCAGACCTCCCTCCTCGCGCGATGCGGGCGCGTCTGACCCAAATCTGCAAAGTGCATAAAGGAAACCGAGAGAGAAGAAATTCAGTGAGGGGAGGAGGGGGGAGGGGCTGCCATGTTGGGAAATTAGCATGTCAGTTGAAGATGAGGCGATTCATTAGCGCGGCGGCGGCGAGGAATGACACACACGGGCGGCGGCAAATGGCAGGAGGAGACGATCCCTCCGCGGTTGAGCGTTGGCGTGCCGCGAGACGAGTCCGCCTCCCTCCCTCCCTCCCTCACTCACATCTCAGCTCTCTTAAATTCCTTTTGAAATCAGCGAGCTAAATTTAGCCGCCGATGCCCCTCCCCCCTCCTCCTGCGAGGTATCAGAGCCGCAGCAGTCAGTGATAGGCCAACGTTTTCATGTGCGCCGTCCGTACACACACACACACACACACACACATAGATCAGAGCGAGTGGGAGGGCGCTGTGTCGCCACGGCGGCGGCGGATTGTTGCTGCGCAGCAAACAAGCTTCAAGTGACTGTCCTGTTTTGTGTGTGTGTTTGTCTCCCAGCAGGGGCTCTAATGACCCCCCCGTTCATCCGATGAACTCCATGAAACCCTCCCTGCCTCCCACTCCACAAAGGTACACACACACACACACACACACACACACACACACACTGCAGTGACAATCGCCTCCGTGTCCTCAGGTGAACTGTGAGACCTGCTGTTAGCGGTGATGATGATGTTTTTTCCCCCCCGGAATCAAGTCGGAAGACGGTTGGCGCGTCTTTTATTCACGCTAGTATACGTTCACAACACCAGGTGGCACCAGAGATGCGTAAAACAGTTGCTCGTCGTCTGGCCGAAGTGCGTTAGCATCCGTCGCCGCTAGCACGGTTAGCATAACCAGCACGAGCGTTACAGAGAGGCACCATGATGACGATTTCACTGGTGGCGCCGCATCGGCATACGGAGCACGCGGTAGCAGGTTGATCAGGCAGAGCCTAGCATAGCATAGCCTAGCATAGCAACTCCAGTCGGTTTTCAAAATAAAATTTCCACCATGGATAACGATTTACCCCACGTGAATGCCAAAAGTTGTTCATCGACAAACGTGATCATATTTTATGTAATTTACTCGTAAATGTGAAAAATGTCGTCATTAGTTTTCTTAAATGAAGATCGGTTTGGTGTCTTTAAAAGGGTGGCTCGTTATATATTCACATCAGTGATGGTGGTAATAATATTAATAATAATACTAATGTATAAAGTGGGAGGAGCCGCTCATTCTTAGCGTCGTTAGAAGGCACAGCGGGCATTTGTGTCACAATTATGTAGTCGCCCTCCAATCACGGCTGCCGTCTCTCACGCGTGATGGTTTGCTGCCCTCTTGTGGCCGTTTGGTGACGCCAACGCAACAGCGCTTCTCAGTCAGGTCAAAAAGGTCGGGTCCAGGGTCCAAGGCCCAAAACCGCTGCTGGTGCAGGTCGGGCTCGGTCGTGGCTCGGCGATTCTCCGATCTATAGGCCTTTACAGGTTTCAGTTGACTCTCCTGGCTCTCATAGTGTGGTACAGTAGTGACTCAGCATGAAACACACACACACACACACAGAGTTAGCGACCAGCTGGTGGAACACACGTCTGAGGTCCTGACATTCACCTCTGTAGCTGGTAGAGAGCAAAACAGAGCCAAAAGCGACTCAATCTTCACCAGGTGGTCAGAAATATGAATGATGAACGAATGATTACATCCACAATGATGTCAGGAACTGGAACATTTAACGTGTGATTGTAGCAGCCTCGCTCGTCGGTCAATAACAACAACAACCTGTCGCGCATGTGCTGCTGCTGGGGCGGCTTCCTGTCGAACAAGTGGTTTAGAAGGAGGAAGCAACAGCTAACCTCAACCGTCAGACGAGTCAACCGAGTGATGACGGGCGTCGCCGTGACGGGCGTCGCCGTGGCGGGCGTCGCCGTGGCGGGCGTCGCCGTGGCGGGCGTCGCCGTGGCGGGAGTCGCCGCGGCGGGCGTTGACATGTCGCTTTAACACCGCTCATCCGTCACGGACCTCGGCAGTGACGCGCCTCTCTTATTCCCGCGCAGCAGTGACGGCCCCTTCCTAAATGACCCAGTCTCCTGGCAACCAGGCACCAATCAGCACCCGGGATCTCTCTCCGTAGTAACCACAGTGTGGGGCGTGACCAATCCCACACACAGCCAGGTAACACATGACTTAAATGCTGTTTTCCCTCATGCTAGAACATAGATATTAAACATGATTATGAATCAAAGTTGATTTCTGTAATGTTTGAGGACCCCTGCTGTCCCGACTGCGGCTAATAATGCCCACAACGCTCCTTTTGCTGTCAGCTAAAGTTCACCACTCTTGTGTCGAGTTGGAGGTGGGAACTTTCGACCCAGTGTTGCGTTCAGCAGCTGCCTCCTGCGCCGGCGACTGTCCGGCTGAAAGTCAACAATCGTTGGTTCCATGGAAACGCCGCTGCACCATAATGACCATAATGGCCGCTGCGGGTCGATATCCTATCCTATTTACCTTCATTAGTCTCGTCTGTGATGGCAATTAAGCTCTTAGCCTGATCTTGCAGGGATTAATGTGTCAATGCACACACACACACACACACACGGCAAACATAACAGTCTGTGTTTGTCCTGGAATTTTCAACGTAGGCGGCGGCGTCCAGTCAGGAGGCTGCCGCTGAGTTAGAGGGGCGGGCGAAACCCTTTCAAAGTAAAAGTTTACACCCTTTTGCTTTCAAGTCCTCCTGAAATCAAACTGCATAGTTGCAAATTCACGTTTTATGGTCTCACAAATTATACGTGCAGCTGCGTTTCCCTCCGGCCAATCAGAGGCAGCGCTTCCAGTGATGTAACGTGCGAGTGATGGCCCGTGACTGAGATGGGCCCTGCGTCTCGCCTGCAGGTGATCGGCGCTCCCATGGGTCCAGGCGAGAGCTCGGGCGGTCACATGATGCCCGGCGGCGGCCCCGGCATGGGTGGCGGCGTGGGCGCCCAGTTCATGGGCCAGCAGGCGTATGGAGATGCCGTTTCCAAAGGCTACGGTCAGCCCGTCATGTATGGGCGGCCGAGCGCCGCCTACAACCCCGGCTCAGGCTACGGCGGGAGGTAAGTCCCCTTGCTTCCTGGTGGTTTTTCACATTAAAAGTCCAGCTAGGAGGCTTTTATCACGAAGCGCTAATCCCCGCCTCCCTCTCCACACAGTTACCCTGGCAGCAGCGGGGGCGGAGCCCTGGGCGTCCGTCCTCCCTCTGACTTCACTCATGCTGCCGCCGCCGCTGTGGCTGCAGCCGCCGCCACGGCAACTGCCACTGCCACGGCAACTGTCGCGGCGATCCAGGAGAAACAGAACCAGGAGCTGAGCTACGGCCAGGTAGGTGCAGACCTCCACCTGCAGAGGGCAGCAGAGCGATATTAAACCTGTCATGAAACCCTTTTGAGCTTGTTTGCATGAAGCTGCCGGTGAAAATGTGGCGTCAAAGGTGCAAAAATTACTTTTTATAACACGTTATTATGGTGACGGAGCAGCGATTAGGATCACGTCAGCTGGAGATTGAGGATGAACTGGTTGGATTTTGGCGGTCAAAGGTCGCCGTCATAAACTGTTTGAAGTTTCGCACTAGAGTCTAAAAGGATTAAATGATGACGTCTTGTATCCAAAAGGTCAAAGGTCAACCTGACTGTGACCTGTATCCCTCTCGCACACACAGTAACCTCCTGAGAGAATTTCCTCTATTTTGGCGAAAATGTCCACTTGGAACTGAGGATCAGCTGATTAGGAGGTCAAAGGTCATGTCTGTGGCATCAGTCATGTGACGATTGTGACAAACTTTGAGACTAAGATGTTGCCGTGGTGACATTTTCTAAAGTTAATAACATGTAATATGATTCATTCAGTCTTCATTTGCTATGTTAAGGACAGATATGGCTGTTAAGTGCAACCTGATTGGTTGGTGGAGGCGAACGGTGGCGTCATTATCTTCTACTCTGTTGATTGGACGGCTAAAAACTGACAACCAATCAGCCGCAGCATCACTTGGTTCCTGGTCCACGAGTACCACAGTCCTGTGATGTCGCCTGTCGTGGCCCCGTAGATGTTTGGGTCAGATGTTTTGCTTTGAGGTGATTGGGTCTTTGGTGAATTTCTTCTTCTGTGGTGGTTAAATCGGACTTTGCAAACTGTGCAGGTGACTTTAGTTTCCTCCAACGATCCGTCGGCGACTTAATGAAGGTAAACTTTCCTCCTAAAACCCGACAACCCCGTCCTCATCATCCTCAGCCTGGACGCTCTGGTGAGGTCACGCCCTCGCAGCTCGCCGCGCTCTCATTCTTCTTCTACTGGTGATTTTTTTTGGCTGGTGGTCGACACCACAGGAAGTAAACTAAGCACAGCTGCATCCTGCGTCTTCTGATGGTTTTCCTCGGCGGCCACCTTGAATTTAAACCATTAAAGATGTCACGCAAAATTTCAGGCGTAAACTTTGTCAGCACTGATTTGGAAGCTTGGCGGCAGATTTGTGACGCCTGCGTCTCGCGGCCTGCGGGGACGCCGTCCACCGCCGGACAGTTTGCTCCTCAGACGGCTCCTCAGACGGCTCCTCCGCCTTCGTTCCGTGTAACGGGGAGTCGCTGCACAAGCCTGGTCATGGTTCGAGAGAGAGAGAGAAAGAGAGAGAGTTCAGGCTGTGTCTGTGTCCATGCTGAGAACAAAGCTGCTGGCGCGCCGCGCTCCGGCCCCGGCCGCGCTCCGGCCCCGGCCGCGCTCCGGCCCCGCCGCGCTCTGGCCGCGCCGCCTCCGTCAACTTCCCCTCGTGCGTAAACTGCTCCGCTTTGTTTTCACCTCTGCTGTCGCACTTCCCTTTTCCACTCAGATGGGTGGAGCATCCTCCTACGGCACCCAGTTCCTGTCTCACTCGGGCCCCCGCGGCCCTCCTGGGATGAGCCCCGGTGGGATGGTCCCCTCCCGGCCCGGCCCTCTGCCCTCCGGCGGGGGCTTGTACCCCGCCCACCCGGCGCAGACGCAGAAGATGCCCCAGCACGGAGGCTACCCGGGCGGGCAGCAGGGCCTCAAACGGCCCTTCCACTCCGAGGTGAGTGTGACCTGACTGCCGGTCGGGGAACCAGCG
This sequence comes from Dactylopterus volitans, assembly GCA_901007715.1. Taxonomy (NCBI): domain Eukaryota; kingdom Metazoa; phylum Chordata; class Actinopteri; order Syngnathiformes; family Dactylopteridae; genus Dactylopterus; species Dactylopterus volitans. The sequence goes on along the minus strand of CAAKHG010031324.1, from coordinate 3,849 downwards.
ACTGTGACAAACCTGATGCAGGACCAGCAGATTCAAAGTCCCATCAGCTGTGTGAGCGCGCGAGCTAGCTAGCGTGTGACGTCAACCCTTCGGCGTGTGTGCAGGGCTTCCCGGTGCAGCAGTACGGCTCCGGCGGGATGTCGGTGTACCCCACCCAGCCCCTGCAGTACCCCAGCGGGCCTCAGCAGCGGTGTGCCCCCTCCCCCTCGTACCCGTCCGCCCGGATGCCCATGGCGGGACAGTACTCGTCGGGGTCGCACAATCCGGCGGCGTTTGCTCCCGGATCCGGCCAGAGCAACCCTCCTCAGTACTACAAGGTCGCCCAGAATCCAACCAATCGCATGACTTCTTGTTGCTCCAGTTCTTTTTCATTCCGTTTCCTGTGAATCGATGTTCTCGAGTTGTCGCGGCGCTGCTGTTCTTCCACCGGTGAAAACTGTCTGATGATTCGTGAAAAGGAGTGTCACTTTTTTTTTTTTTTGTTAATAAAGTGAGACTCTGGTTCTGCTGGTGAGGTTCTGATCACCAGCAGAACCGGCGGGTCCGACACGCCTGTGTAATGGCGGTTTTGCCGACTTGCAGATCTTATTTCCGTGACCCCTGTTGAACCCTCTTGGATCCTGATGTTTATCTGAGTGTGGCGTTTCCTGTGTATGTGTGTGTGTTCTCCAGTCGGAGCCATTCAACGGTCAGGGCGGGCTGCCCTCTGGTGGCGCGGGAGGTTACAACGCCTTCACCCAGGCCGCAGTCAGCGGGGTAAGCTCAGCTCTGGGCTCTTTTTAAAGGGCAGAACCGACCCTTTTGAGTTTGTAACGTTGGCCCTCGCGTGCGTCTCTCAGCCAGGCCGGGGGGGCGGGGTCATGCCCGGGTATCCCACTTCACCGATGGGCGGGAATCCCACGCCTCCGATGACACCGGGGACCTCCATGCCCCCCTACCTTTCCCCGGGCCAGGACACCAAGCCCCCTTACCTCCCCCCGGACACCAAACCCAGCATCAACGCCCAGCAGCCCACAGGTGAGTCTCACCTCCACCGAGCCGCTGGTTGTCTCAGGCTTTGTGAGCTGCGACTGCTTCTCCTCACGCCGCTGGAATGATTTTCAAACATCTCCCGCCCGTGTGTTTGGTCTCCTAGGTAACCCCAGTGACGACCTGCGCCTGACCTTCCCGGTCCGAGACGGCGTGGTGCTGGAGCCCTTCAGGCTGGAGCACAACCTGGCGGTCAGCAACCACGCCTTCCAGCTGCGGGACTCGGTCTACAAAACGCTCATGATGCGGTAGGCGGACGGCGGGCTTTGGCCTCGCAGCCACGTCTGTGACATCACGGCGGCCAGCGCTGCGCCGCGCCTCACGGCTGTCTCACGGCTGTCTCACGGCTGTCTCACGGCTCCTCCTGCCCCCACAGGCCTGATCTGGAGCTGCAGTTCAAGTGTTACCACCACGAGGACCGGCAGATGAACACCAACTGGCCCGCCTCCGTCCAGGTGAGCGCTCCTCCTTCCCTCTCGCTCTCTGGCCGCTTTAACAGGGACGCCCGTGCAGCCCGCCGCCACCCGCCGCTTCCTGTAGCCGGACGGGTGACCGTGTCGCGGGGGCCGTTGTAGCTGCTAACATGCGGCGGCGCGCGTTTTTCCCCGCTGTGTCGCAGGTGAGCGTCAACGCCACGCCGTTGTCCATCGAGAGGGGCGACAACAAAACTTCCCACAAGCCCTTGTACCTGAAGCAGGTGTGTCAGCCGGGGCGCAACACCGTGCAGATCACCGTCACCGCCTGCTGCTGTGTAAGTAGCCGCGCAGCCGCTGCGGGTCTCTGCAATGTGACCGCCATCACATGCCTGTGCCCGTGACGAGCGTGCGTGTGTGTGTGTGTGTGTGTGTGTGTGTGTGTGTGTGGCGAGCGCTGGGTCATGCTTGCGTCCTGTCCCCCGCAGTCGCACCTGTTCGTGCTGCAGCTGGTCCACCGGCCGTCGGTCCGCTCGGTGCTGCAGGGCCTGATGAAGAAGAGGCTGCTGCCGGCGGAGCACTGCATCACCAAGAGTGAGTCCACGCCGGCCACCATGTTGTCCGCTTTATATCCACGTGGATGTTGTAGTCTCGTGGGTCCCTGGGAGCGCCGGCGTTCCTCTGCACCTCCTGTAACCGCTGCTGCATGCGTCTCCTCCTACCTGTACAGGGTCTGCTTCTTCTTCTACTCCCTCTTCTGCTCCTTCTTCTCCTCCCGCTTCTGCTGCTGTTGCTTCTTCTTCCAGTTCCATCTTCTGCTTCTTGCTTGTCTCTGGAGTTTTCCTTCAAGTTCTTCTTCTCATTCTTCTTCCAGTTCTTTTTCTTCTTCTCCTTTTCAGTTCTTCTCTCTCTTCCAGTTCTTTAGCGTTTGACCCCACATTTATTCCTCCATTCAAATTTCAATAACCTTTAAGGTTTTTACAGTATGAAGCTTTGATGTGGCAATTTTACTCATTAAAAATATTCAGCTTTACTTACTTTACTTACTGTTGTCATAAATGTTCTATTTAGCAATGTTCAAAGAAATAAAAGCATAAAAAATCATCCTAATTAAACGTGTTCCTCTTTGCTCTCGGCTCCGCCACATTACGTTTGTCATAAAGGAGACAAATGATGAATAAAAGCCAAACGTTTATCAGTAAGAGCTCGCCGTTGTCAGCTGGTGCGGTGATGAAACTTGACGCGTGTTTCTGATTGGCCGCAAAACGGCGAGGGGAAACGACGGCGACGAGCGGCAACCGCGGCGAGCTTAACTGTGCTTCTCGCCGTCTCGTGTTTCAGTAAAAAGGAACTTCAGCAGCGGCACCATGCCCGGGACCCCCGGGCTAAACGGAGAGGACGGCGTGGAGCAGACGGCCATCAAAGTCTCCCTGAAATGCCCCATCACCTTCAGACGAATCCAGCTGCCGGCCAGAGGTCACGACTGCCGGCACATACAGGTGGGCGCACACACACGTGCACACACACACGTGCACACACACACTCTCACGCTGAAACTCCCACTCATGCAAAGTCACTGTCCTCCTCCAAACGTGCAGTGCTTCGACCTGGAGTCGTACTTGCAGCTGAACTGCGAGCGCGGCACCTGGAGGTGTCCCGTCTGCAAGTACGTACTTTCACCCCGCTGATATGAAACCATGGCAACGTTTGATATGAGCATGTGACGCATTGATGAAACGTTAAGTGACCTGGGAAAGTTTGCTGCTCTTGGCTTCCAGTAAAACAGCGCTGCTGGAGGGGCTGGAGGTGGACCAGTACATGCTGGGGATTCTGGTCTACATCCAGAAGTGAGTGCTCACTCCTGCGTAAATGTCGCGCTCGCGCGAGGTCGGCAGTGGCTCACGTGCAAAGGTTTGTCGCGCCCTCAGTTCCGACTACGAGGAGATCACCATAGACCCTCTGTGTGGGTGGCGGCCGGTTCCCGTCAAGCCGGATCTGCACATAAAGGAGGAGCCCGACGGGCCGGTGCTGAAACGCTGCCGCACCGTCAGCCCGAGTCACATGGTCCTGCCCAACGTGATGGAGATGATCGCCGCCCTGGGCCCCGCCTCCTCGCCCTACCAGAGCCTGACAGCCGGCGGCAGGAACACCCCCGACTACAGCAGACCAGGTGAGGTTACTGCAGGTGACACGAGGTGAAACTACGTTTTAAATGTCATTAAAAGCGTCTCTCTTCAGCAAGAACACTCAAAACCGGTGCTTAAGGTGACGCTCATCATCACAGCGGATGGATGAATGAATGAATGAATGAGCCGTTAGCGCCCATGTTCCTACTTTCTTTGACGGCTGGTGACCCAGAATGATCTTCAAAAGGCCACCAAGTGCAATCTGAGTGTGTCCACCAATG
>CAAKHG010031323.1:29067-50744 GCA_901007715.1 Dactylopterus volitans | reverse complement strand
ACACACACACACACACACACACACACACACACACACACACACACACACACACACACACTCACTCACTCACTCACTCACTCACTCACTCACTCACTCACTCACTCACTCACTCACTCACTCACTCACTCACTCACTCACTCAGGCACGCACGCACGCACGCACAAACACAGAGACGGTTATTGATATACCAACTTTTAGGGCTTGAGGCTCAAACAAGACACACAAAGACACACATATATGCGCAGTCTAGTTTCTCAAGACGTGCAACATCATTTGAAGTATCTTATCGCTCAACAATGACAGGTGTTTCTAGAGAGGCCGTGGGTGTGTATTCATATGTGCCCATATATTCATTAAGTGGTTTTTTTTTATGTTGTTCTCTCTGGTTTAGATATTTAAACATTCAAGAACATCTAAATTTACCCACAGCATCTGCTTTAACGTGGCTGTAGGAGACGACATACCCAGTGTCCACCAATTGCATCTGTCTCAATCTGTTCCTATGTCTCTCAAAGCCTATTTCTCTCTTGCTCAGTTGATTTGTCTCGTCTTTCTCATTGTATTTACCCCCCCCCCCCCCCCCCCTCCCCACCCTGCCTTTCTCCCGCTCTGTCCTTGGTGGTTTGCTGAGGCAGATACAGCCTACAGTAGGTGTTAATTAGAGAGAGGGAGACAGGGGGAAAGAGTGGAACAAACAAGGAGGATGGGAGGGAGATGATGGTTAGAGCGAGAAGACAATAAAGACGAGCAAGGAAGGTCCAATCGCGTTTGGGATGCAGTCGCCAGGGACAGGCCGACGCATGAGCAGAAAGGAGGAAAAACACCAACAGAAATATCATTCGGTTTACATCTCCATTTGCTGAGACTGCGCAGAGTAACCAAGCATTCATCCATTCAGTCTCAGTAAGATGATTTTTTTTTTTTTTTTCCTCACACCCGAGGTGAGGCAACAAGACGTCTTTACAGTGCTTTACTACTCAGTCTCAAGGGTGACCGGGTAAATGTCATTCACTTAGATCAAACGCACACCTGCCAGCACTGTTTTCACAAAGCAAACTCAGGCAGCGCACCAACACCTAACTCCAGGGCAGGAAATTAACCTTCTTTTTTTTTAATGGACATTGGCTGCAATTGCTCATTTGTTCCAGAGCTTATCTGCCATTCCAGTGTTTCACTTGTTGATTGATTTTCCAAACAGAAAATAAAGCCATACGGCGATTTGAAGTTCAGCCTGCCAGACAGTCACCATGAGCTTTACACATATAGATAGACACACTGTATGTTAGTTTGATTTATTTAGTGGATCTTAAATGATCATCACGCAATCAAATTTCTTTAGCCGGGACTCACACTTCGAAGTATATATTTGGTTCTTCTTCTCTGATCACAATATGTCCGTATGCACTGTACCTTTGGGGTGTATGTTGCACCCAAGTGTTTTACGCAGTTTTGTGGCCTGCACAAGAAAATGTCATCAAACCTGTAAACAGGTCAACTGTGTTTCAATCCACAGTAAACAATCTTCAAGGTTGAAAAAATCTGGCAGCTGATTTAGCTGATCATGTCTTTACAGAGTGGCATGGTCTGTGGTGTATTGTCTGTAGTACACCTTAAGTTAAATCTGCAGTATTTGGAAATTGGCAGTCAAACCAATGAACGAACCCAAAGAGAATGATCGGCTGATTCTGTATTTCTCCCCAGCTCCGCTTTACAGTGTCTTTGTTCACATTGTTTTGATTTTCTTGCCTGTAATTCAACTTTTACTTACTGTCCACAGATAGGATGGCTTTCTGCACTTAAAAAGAAATAGGGATTTAGCAAGTCAGTTGTGAATATACACCATAATGTAACATTTAGCAACTAGAGACAGATCTGTCCCCCAGTTGTTTGGGTGGACGAGGACAGCTGCCGCCAGATTTTCACCCCATGATTATTGGAGCCAAAATGATTAATGGTAACAATATTATTGAAATATCTACATAAAGATTGATCACAATAACACATAAGATAATGATGTGTATAATGCGGCCAAATTATCTTTAACTTTATTATTGTGTATAGGGAGAGAAACTCTTAACTGTCCAAAAAACATACAAACAGAACAACTGAATGTGATCTGAGAGGGATTGGAAAATGTATGTTGTATTATATGGTGTGTGTATAATTAACTCTATTACATTTTTTAGATATTGCAGCAACAATCAATACTGGAGGGAGCTGCTGTTGAGCTCACTAGCAGGCGAAGATAACGCCTATCTGGCCAGCAAAGACCTTAAGCTACAAATCTCAAGACTCATGTTAATGGGAGCTGTCGGTGCTCATGTTCCAGGTACGACAGCACTGGCACACGTGCTACTGTTAGCGCTGACAGCGCTTTTATTTGGGCGTTGTAAAATTTTCACAATAGCAGCAACAGGTGTCCCAGGTGCTAACAACAAGAGTGCAGTGCACTGAAGACATGATGTCCTACATTTACGTGTTCCACAGGGAGGCATTTTGTTTAGGGAATTTCCCTGAACATGGACCAGAGAGTACTGTTGGTGTGCACTGTGAGACAGAATGCAGCCCTTCGAGCTATCGTTACTCCAGGTCTACTGGGTGTCATATCCACTTAAAAGGTGGTAGTAAAGTAAAAAAGCCGCTGTGTTTTCAGCTTGTTTCTTCTTTTTCAAAGTGGACAAAAATTGTAGGTCCTCTCCACTCTTGACTCTCTGATTTGTTTTTGTTTTGAGAGTGAGGAGATGGGTTTAACATCTCAGTCAAACCATGAGAACTGACCCTCTTCTATGAAATAAATGTCCTAAATGAGTACCTATGAAAGATTGAATCTGAGTTCCGTGGTGTGTACATTGAAAGGTCTAATCGTTGGTTGTAATCAATACTGGCACCCGAACAACCGACTTTGGATATCTTTGAACTATGAATGAGACTGATGAAATTCACAGACCTTGTTTTGTATTTCCAATGTTCAGCCAAAGCCACTATGGGGCATCAACATGGTGTGCTCGCCAAATCAAATGGGCACCTTCCAAAACCCGTCTCATTGTGTTTCTGCAGACATGTTTCCATGCTGAGCCGCAGCGGAGCGATGCTTCCGAGTGCGACTGCCAGCACGAAGATGCTCGCTTGCTTTGTTTAATAGCCGAAGTATCACATTAGCTTTGCCTCAGTGCATTTGTCCCCTATCTTATGTGTTGTTGCCCTTTGACGACGCTTGCTTCGCTGCCAGCGTGGACAGAAAAAACGGCCAGATACAGCTAGACCTAGTAGATTCAACCATATCGGACTGGTCTTTAGCTTGGTTCTTAGCATATATCTGAGCGTGCCTAAGTGTGCGGTAACATGTGGTGAAACTAATTTTTGATGAACTTATCACAAATTAATTGAGAGGCCGCAGCTTTCGGTGCCCTGGGCAGCGAACCGCTTCGCCCGGTTGGTAATCGTCTCCTGGTCAGGTGGAACGATTACATCAATGCGTGAACGAAAGCATGGTAATATACATACACTCCAAGGCGCATGAATGTTGCATTATGGCAGACATGAATAAAATCAGAGCATGTCCTTCAAGCGTCATCACAGAAATACATCAGAAGTTGCACTCGCAGCAAAGGGAATCACCTATTCAAACGCCCCACCCACTGTGATGTGCTGTACTTGAATGATAACTTACTGATCAAACACAGACGCACATCACACACTCAGGCAGTTAGTATCAGAGAGCCGGCTTACGGTCTGTAGGGACACAGTGCACAGGATGTGAACCAGCTAATAAGACACCAGTTCCTGCATGTGATTGGTTTCAAGACATCCAGACCCCGCACAATAGATGAGCGCGATCCCAATTAAAATTTAATCTACTTACTTTTTTTTTTTTATTATTATTGGAGTTTGACGGAGGGGGACAAGAAAAGAAAAAAATCCCATCCTTCTGGTTTTCTTGCAGAGCAACAAAGCCAAGCTGGGTTTGTGTGCCGATAATCAAAGGTAGCGCTGGAAGTCCTCCCCGTTTTCTCCTTGTCTGGGCGCGGAGGGGAAAAAAAAAAAAAAAAAACTGCAGGCGGAGGATCGCCTTGTCTGCTCGCCTTTCAGAACAAATGAACAGCGGAGCATGTATTGTGAATGAAGGGAGAGGGTAGAAGATTGGTTTTTGGGGCGAGGAGATGAGATGAGGGGTAGGGAGAACTTGGTGTACCTTTCACAGCGCTGTCACTGTCTCAGCCGCATGCATAAATTCACCCGTGTCACCGCTGTCGGCGGCGGTCGCACTAATGCGTGCGATAGGTTCATGGGATTTAACAGGTTGCGCCGTGTTTGTGTGCCCGTGCTTAAGTTTGCGCGGCTGCATGCGAGGCGGCGCGCGCGCGTGCATCCACCGCCAGACCCATCCTAAATGTTGCCTTGGCAACAAGCTGACTGAGGTAAATGAGTATCCTGCCTCTGCTGAGGGATTGTGGGAAAGCAATATGCCAGCGTTCCACCCCATTAGTTTGACAGACAGCCTGTTCGGCCTATAAGAGGTCAGCTGGCAAGGGCAGCCATATTAGTATTCCATAGGAGAGCCCTCTGGTTTGGTTTTACTCTAATGTCAATCTACCGGTGTGTTTGTTCACAAAGGTGGGTGCTGCAGGAGGCAAAGCTTGTCCTGGCGTATAATATTGCAGGCGGGTGTGAATGTGTAAGTGTGTGTTTGTTTGTGTGACCTGCTGGGGGTTGCAGGCTGCTTGCCAGGGAAGCATATCGCCAATTATCACTTCCCAGTCCGCCTACTTCTCTGGCTCCCTCTCTCCCCTATTCAGTCAATACAAAGCCTGTGAGCAAGACACGATAACACCTAAACTGGCCAGTCGCCTGCTTAGCTGAATGGTCAGTCGCCTGTGGAAGCCAAAACACTCATTTGTACCTCACTCCCTTTATCATCCATCCGCCGCTACCGCTCTCTCTTGAAAATGCCTGCTTAACATTCATCTCTTCCCTTTTTTGTTTTTAGCCTCCCTCACTCGTTTTACCTGCGCTTGATCCTCTTCCAGGCCTATTTCTCTCTGTCCAACTGTGCTCCTCAGTTCCCCCTGTCTTTTGTGTGTCTGTCCATCTCTCTATTGTTTGTTTTTTTTTAATCTCTGTCCAATCTTTCATCCGGTGAGGACCAAGCTTCAAGAGCATAAAACGTTGGTGTGATATTTTCTATGGTAATGATGGCTAACTAATGACTGCCGGGTTTTTTTTAATCTCTTTCAAATATGGAAATGAATTTGACACCTCTCAAATAATTTTTGTTGTTGTTGTTGTTTTGTAAAATAGATTAAATTCATGACTAAATCATTATAATCTATTGATGTGTGTTGGTGTCAATAGGTTTCGCCAATTATGGCTGATTGTTGAGTAGTTCATGTACTCTATTTGCATGCAGTCAGTGCAATATGAATATTAAGTATAATATGACATTGCAGCAGTGCCAATTATCTTCTGACTTCCTTTGTCTCTGTTAAATAAATGAGGGATATATGAATGCTGATACATATTGTATATCGAGCTGGGACAAGTTTGGCTTTATTATATGAATAAGGAAATTGATTTGCACTGAGGGCATGGGAAAAAAACCCCTTAATAACTCATAAGGGACAGTGGACACGGTAAAATCTCATTCTGGTGTGTCACTGTAAAGAGATTGAGGATAAGCCTGAAATCACACACACATTATATTCACGCAGCTTTTGTGAGCAAATAAGTTGTGATTTGAAAACTCGTACTAATTGTGAAAAAAAAGGCTTCTATCTTCCTGAAATAAGCAACGTTTCATTTCATAATGATTTGTTTACAGAGTGTGTACTTGAAAATACGCAACGTTTATTCCATTTCAGTATTTAATTCCTCTCTTATTAAAGTGAAAACCTTACCTTTTCACTTGCTCGTGATTATCGCTGAATTGGATGAATGTGCTTGGTTTATAGCTTTTCTTATCTGTTCCTTTGTACAATCACACATTCAACACTAAGAGGACAATTGGAGTGCGTTGTCTGGTGTGGTGACAGCATTCAATAAATATTCTAGAAACACTTGATGCGTGGTCCCTGAACAGACATCCAGTCAACTACAGCAAACCAGGGAATTTCAGGTTGTAGAATTCTGATTTTGCAGCATTGTCTGACGCATGAGGAGAAACTTTTTTTATTCATAAAATGCGGCATTGTGGAATTGTCAGCCAAAACTGTTTTACACGTTCTGAATTTCTTTTTTTTTTCTTTCTTCATGCCGCGGTAGAAATTTTGAGGTTAGATAGGGTCTTATTTTGGATTCAGCCTAAAAGTCCACATTCACGCTCGCGGCTCTATGCGGCTGTGAGCTCAGCTCCTAACAGTGCCAACCTGCTCACAGTAGCAATGCTACCATGCTGACAGTGTTCATTATTCTAATTTGGTATGTAAACATGCATTCGCTAAGTGTCTAATATGCCAAGCTGATGTTGAAATGCAGTATTTAATATGATGAGTGAATTCTTTGCCCTTGTGTCGGTGGAGATGAAGACATCCCCAGATAAGAGTCATCCCCTGGGCAACATGGCTCACGATACCAAATTTCCATCCAATAGTTATCATTTAAGGGCCAAAAATGTCAACATTATACTGGCACCATACAGTACATTGTTTAGAGGGAAAGTCAAGGGATCACCAAAGTTGCCGTCATCATGGGAATCAGCGAATGTTTGTACAATAATGGGCATGGATGTTAGAAGTCACTGCACGCCGGCTTCATGTTTTGACATTTTATTTGCGTCAAATCGTTTGATATTTCATGAGGATTTTTTTTTTTTGTCCCCCCACTAAGGTCATTTTACCCTCTACTACAAAACCAGATGGACTAGATGGATATTGTTCTGCAGATGTAATGGCTCGAGTTCATGCTCGCAGTCGCAAGCCTTCCTTGAACATTAATGCACCTTTACACAGTGTGCAGTGTCCCGGCACTGAGGGAGCACCGCTGGTGCGGCTTCACTTCAAACACATCTTTCATTTGCACATCCCCCTTCATTTTTCTGACTCCACTGAAGTGACAGAACAATGTCTAAATGTACTCGGCGGCGTGCGGTGCTCATGCTGGGTTATTACACCAGCTCCCGCAGAGTCAGAAGTTACCACAGCCTGAGAGAAGGCTAACATGGGCGGCCCTCAGTGAATGTAGTTAGAGGGACGGCTCTCTCTGTCAGCGCGGTGGCTGCAGCAGAGAAATTAAATGGATGGTTCAGGTGGAGTCCAGAGAGAGAGAGAGAGAGAGAGAGAGAGAGAGAAAGAGAGAATACGGGATGAGACTCAGTGTCATAGGCGGATTTATTCTGTCTCCTCTCTTCTCATCTCCATTTGACAAGGAGTAATCTAACTTAAATGTGACAACATCAAACGCTCCTTCAGACGAATGCACAAAGCGAGTGCTAAAGTGAATGCGGTGCAGCTAAAGGGGCTGATGCGTTGGCTGCTTTTCAGAGCCCCCCCCCCCCCTCCGGAAATTTAAAACAAGCCGAAAAACACTGCAATGATGTCCCCATATATCTCCATGAAGACTCTGTATGGTGATGACAGGCACAAAGTGACGACATCATTTTGTTTTGTGGCCCGATTTTACAGTGCCTTACATTTCAGGCTCATGAGTGGGGAAACTTGAAGATGAACACGTTGGACCCATCAGCACAAGCGCATAGATCCGGTTTTTAAGGTCTATAGGGACACGCAGGGATGAGGGGTTAGACGTCACATGATTCAGCAGCTCCTATTAAACTCTAAAATTAACTGTCTTCAGAGCAGCTGTCTTCTGCAAGGACGTGTGGTACTTGATCTTGGTATTTCTAAAGCTGCATGAGCCCACTTGTCCTTGTGTAAGTATGTTTGGGTGTTTTTTTTTAGTTGTGTAGTAGTGCATGCGTGTTTGAGGGTGTGGGGGGGTGGCGCCGGTTTTTGTCTGAATGGCAGCCAGAGCAAGAGGCACTGCTGTAGCTTAAGGTGAATGCAGTCCCCTCGTAAAGACCGGGGCTAAAAGGCCATTTGCGCTGTCATGTGAACGCCTGCACGCACAAAGATGTTCGTTCACCTGCCAAACATGAAACAAAAACATACCGTCAGTTTAGGTTTCAGTTTAATTCCCGTTTTCACCCTCTCGTGATTCTGTTCTCCTCGCCTGTTTCCTTATCTCCCTGCAGACTTTTACATCTGCTGCTCCCCCTTATCACGCTCGCTCTCTATTTCAGAGTTTGGCTGCTTCAAAGTTGGTGCATGCTGCGTGTGTCTGTGTCACCTCAGTGACTCCTCACGCACACACGGAGTGCGCACAAACACGCACACACACGCACACACACACACACACACTCGCGCTGCGCACAAACGCATCTGTGCAGAATTGCACATATGCTCTGACATGGATGAACACAGACCAGAAATACCGCACGCGTGCGCTCGCACGCACGCAGGAACGCAAGCGCGTCCACACACACACACACACGCACATGCACACACACGCACGGTGTGTTTAAGCTGTGCACCCTGAGGTGGCAGCCAGTGTCTCGAGCTCGCCTTTCACACCATTACACTTCTGCTTAGCTCACTGTGCACCCCAGATCGGCGTGGCACAGCATGACATGGCACACTACAGCGCGACACCGCGTGGAATATGCCAACTTAACAAAATATCATTCAGATAACACCAGACCCCTGCCTGGAGCTCCTCGGTTTGGTGAAACACATTACTTTAACAGCTGGTCTGTGTACAGTCAGACCAAGATAAGACCTATAGGCCACGACAGCGAGCTTTGACATATGGATGGGTTTTACAATAGTATTCTTATCAAGTGCTGACAAATCTTGCATTGGATTTATTTTGTTATCTATTTTTTGAGGTAGCCAGTGGTGCCTATGCCAGGTCCATACATACCACAGTATAATTTCAAAACAAAAGCAGAGTCTTATTGCATCTCCCACATTTGCAAGTGGTTAAGATAAGTTCCAGGCAGCGTAGGCACTTTGGTTAACAAAAATGATTGTACTGGCATTGAATTTTAATTTGTAAATTTGTGTACTTTATTCTTGCCATTATGTACATATGAAATCAAGTCTTTTTTTTTTTAAATTTTACTCTCAAATATGATTTGATTACATTTGAAGTGAGTGCTGCTTTATAGGGTCCATTTTGCAGATGATCATAATAATAAATCTGCTGAGGTGAAGATTGTTAAATTAACTTTGAGGAAATGGGTCTAACTACAAGGAGTGAAAAGATTCAGATTGAAACAGTAATTGGCATGGCTGTAAAATTGCTTTTCCTGCATCATTGCCCTCCTGGAAATGAACAGAGTCACGGTCTTTAGATGTGGTGTGGATCAAAGATAAATACACACTCCTGAAAATTATGTAGATTTATGAAAATGTCATTAATAAAGACTAATTGACCAAAAAGTCAAAGTCAGCTGAGTCCTTAATAACACATTAAATTGAGCAATTAACCAAAGCAGTAGCCCCAAAATCCATTAAACAGACTGGCATATAGAGAGACAGATGCTTTTACTTATTAAAAGGAAAAAGGATTGAGGGTGAAAGTTAGCACCTGCAGAAGACAGGAGATTCAACCATTCATCACTAATACCGACATTATCCAGGTCCTTGCAGCACTAAGCCGGCTGACGCCAGCTACAGAGTGTTATATGTGTCTGGTGGACTTCAAACAACATTTAGACTCCCTGTAAGGCAGGATTGTGGTTTATGAACTCTCTGAATCCCCCTTTTTCTCCCTCGCCTCCAGTGGACGGGGCGATCCACCGCGCAGCGGGTCCCATGCTGAAGAAGGAGTGCGCCACCCTCCACGGCTGTGAGACGGGACAGGCAAAGGTCACCTGCGGCTACGGCCTCCCGGCAAAGTGTGAGTGTGTAAATTCCAGCCACGCGAGGTGGCTGCTGCGTGGCCATACTGGCCCGCTTCCACCTGTGAACGTGTGGGGAGGATGTTGTGATGGGTTTTTTTTGTTTTTTTTCCTGAGACAAAGGTCAAACAGGTTTAGGAAGGAAATTTATGAAAATAAAAGATGAGGCAATTACGCTGGAAAGATTTGAAACAGGCTCAGTTTGTTCGTTACAGAAATGATGCAAACGGCTAAATTTGACTTCTTTTGGTGTGAGAACTCAAACACCAATAGCAACGTATCTAGGTGTCCATTATAAGTCTTACTACCTTCCATTTATAGCAAAGTAAATGGCACTGAATTATTAAGTGGCGTCGCATTGCAGCGTGTATAATGTGATGAAAATGAATATTCAACATGACAGAAAAAGCTTTCTTGGTGGCTCAGTTTAAAAAAAAAAAAAAAAAAAATCTTTATGCCTGCTTTCCCGATGTGTAAAGGGCAACATGTGACTGTGGGAAGAACAGCAGCACTCAAAATGAAAATTAACATGACAGGTTAAATACCTGTAACTATGTTTTGTTTTTTTTCATGAACGGGATTTCAAATTGAAACAAAACAGAATTAACGACAGAGGCACTGCGAGAGCACAGTCCTCCTCCAAGGCCAGTCGGCTCCTTTTGTATTACGAGAAGCCATCACACATGCCGAGAATTATTTATTATAGTGTTGAAAATTCCGCCCAAGGAAATGAATAGAAATGTGAAAGAAATGTGATTCCACAACCAAAACCATCACATGCTGTATGCATGGCAATATTTCCAGATGGATTCAGGCATATTTCCAATCCTTTTCAACTACTAATAAACTGATGCGTATGGTAACTGCTCAGTTTCTCCTGAGTGAGACAAGAATGGAGCTGAGACACCTATAGACATGCACTGAACTCTGGCTTGTCACTCAAAGACTGCACCTGTTAATAGTCTCAATTTTTATCTCATGTGAATCGGGCTACTCGACTGTAATAGTGATATCAGTGATTTGTTGGTGGTGTCAGTAAAAGCGTGAAATACGAGTTAAAAAGGAACTGTTTTTCAGTTGTCCTGAAAATCATTTGCTGTACAAAGCTGCAATGGATGAAGGGAGACAAAATTAGGTTTTACTGCGTTTACTACATTTTTGCTTATGCTGACAGCTGACTGAAATACTTATTCAGCGCTGTCACACAATGAAACATTCAGGTTTATTTGGAGCGCACGCAGTAGAAACTGAAACCTTGGCAACGTAATTTAATCAAACTGAGCAAAACAGCAGCATCTGACCTTTGGGGATGAGACTACAACTGTATAGCTGTTTCTATAGATAACATATTTGTGTTTGTTGTTTCATTTTTTTTTAATTGACTGTGCCTGGGCAGTAAAACGTAAAACACAATAGTGAAAATTGCCCATCACAAGATCAGATAGCTTTGCGTGTCTCGCCATCAATCCAATACTCATGCTGAAGATAGCAGTATGATGAAATCGACTGAAAGCAATCTGATGCTTAATATTAGATATGCTAGAGAAGAAACATGATCATGAGGATAAAACACCATTCAAATGGCAAAACAGATTTTCTTTTGCCAAAGTGGTATTATCTTTATTTTGCTGAGTTTAACAACATGATGCATTCTTCATCAGAACACTGAATATTATGGTCCCCAGTTCAACATGATCTTTTGTCGGGAGCTAAGATGTTGCCTGACACTGTGATGGTACACACACACACACACAAACATCGCGCAGATGACTCGCAATCACGCACAAGCCAAGGTTTTTACATTACAATGACCACCCAGGTGTGTGTCGGTGTGGTTTGGAGAGTGCGATGAAAGGAATGCTGAGACTGTGTGATATCGGCCTCCGCAGAGAGTTTAGAGTGGAAGAAAGAGGAAGAGAGAGAAAAATGACAGGGAGGGGGGTGATAAAGGCAATCTCAGAGCAGAATAGGAAACAGAGGAGATGGATAAGGAAGGAGAGTGGGGGGGTCGGCGGGGGGACAAAAAAGAGCAAACAGATGTGAGAGGAGCTGAAGACAGGAGGGAATAAGGAGAAGATGGGTTCTAACATTGTTCTCCTTTGTTGGTTGACTTGTTTAACTTTGAAGATGTGAGCCGTGTTGCGCGCGCGTGCGTGCGAGGGCGAGTATGAGCGGATGGCACCTTTTTTGTAGAAGCATGGGCTTGTGAGCGCGCGTGTGAGCTCGTGACTGGGCGCGCGCGTGTGTGTTCCTCCCCTCGCAGATCTGCGCGCACACGCAGCACGAGACCGCGTACATGTGCTAACCTGTGCCCGTGCTCAGTGTATCAGCGTATGCAGTGCGAGCTTCCTGTCAGGTCTCATCACCATCTCATCTTCAACCGTCTGTCAGCGTGCGATGTGTGTGACTGACTCGTCGGCTGGCTGGCTGGCTGGTTGGCTGGCTGGCTGGCTGGCTGGCTGGCTGGCTGTGTGTTTGTGCGTGCGTGGCTGTGCGTGCTGGTGCTCGTCTCCGCCCTGCATCCATGTGTGCACGGTCGTCACCCAGCATGTGGTGCGAGACTGTCTTTCTTTTTCCCAGACAAAATATTAGGTCCCAAGAATAATTCAACATGCGTCTGCTCCAATGCTTAAACACTCACAACGGGGCTTGATTACCACACAGCAGGGGGCAGGGAGATGCGAGACGGCAACAACGGAAGCAAGGCAAAGCAGGGATAACAAAGCAGGCAGAGGACCGTGCGGAGACAGCCCAGAGCCCAGGAAAAAAAAAATTAGAATGAAACTCGACAGGGAAGAGGCAGAGAGGTTGAGAGACAGGTCCAATCTCAAAGCCAACACTTTGATCTTGATTTGTATGGGCTTGTCACCAGATGTGAGATTTCAAGAGTGTCTGACTCACAAGTTGCCAAATGGTCCCGAGGACCTGCTGTCAGCTCTCCACGCAGAGTGTCCATCGATGATCCTGCAGCCACTTAGCCGGCAGCATCTCAGTACCGTAACCTAGCAACACCCGGAGTGCATGGCACACTCCTGCATGCTGTTTAGCAGAAGTCACATGTGATTTGGGGGGGTTGCCAAACGACAACTGGTAATTTTTCGAGCATTGTTCGCCAAAATTCCCATATGAACCACACCTTAGAAGCAGTTAATTCATCTTTGCAGCATCTGGGCCAATGAAAACGAAGCCTTGATTAGGAGCAGGACGGTTTGGCGTCAGTCTGTTTGCGCGGACATCAGACTTGCGTGTCGCTCACTCGTGGGCCAGACGCATTCGGTAGGACGCACGTGCACATCTGCAGGTGTATGTTTGTGCGTCTGCATGTGTCTCGTGGGTTTTGTAGTTGCCTAACAAGGGATCGTGGGCCAAATGTGTCGTCCAGACAACCCAGAGCCCCAGAGCTCACCTGTGTACCGATACACACAGCTGTCACCGTGCTAACCTGCTCCCCAGCTGGCCCTCAATCCCCAGCTATCACATCAACATGCAACATGATGGCACACAGGGGAGGGAGGGTGCCGGAGGGCGGGACTGAGGGGAGCCTTGACAATATCAAGTCAGAACCTGTGAAAACGGCACACTGGGAGATTCATAGAGCTACTTTTTTTTTCTTACTTTGCTGCTAATATGATGCATAACCATCACAGTATTGCAAAGTGCAAGAGCATACTTTCCCATGGAAATACAGATATATCATCTTATATTTGTTTGGCAGGTGCTGTTTTGGCTGCTATTTATTTATGTATTTTTACAAAAATGATAAACATGCAGCAACATCATTTTAGGTCCACCGGTGAAACAAATACAAACATTCAGATGATCACAGGTTGAAAACAGACTGAAATCTCGAGCCAAACGCTTCCATTAAAGGACTCTTTTTATTACTGTATTATGTAAGAGGTTGGCTGAACTTGCAATAATTGGAAATTTGTTTATAAGTAATCACAGGGTACACACAGAGAGGTTTTTTTGGTAAGAGATGAATAATTAATTAATATTTACATTTATCCTTGCGTGCTGAAATAAACTAAGTTTAACTTTCCACTACATTATTAGGAAATTACGGACATGTAAAACAAATTACTACCCTTTTTACTGCAGGTTACATCATCCAAACGTTTTTTTTTTTAGGTGCAACTATGAAAAATAGCAGCAACTCGGGAAAAGGCTGTCCAGCAGTAATAGCACACATTGCTTTATATTGTCACTTGTGCCAAATGCTGGACATGTAACTTTAAATGCTCTGCATTCATGAGGAGATGAAGGACGGGGTTTGGGCAAAGAGGGAATAACTCAGTTGGAGGTGGCAAAAGATGGAGGGAAAACAAGATGGAGATAGAGAGGCCCAGATAGAAGAAAGTGCTGAAGGAAACAGAGGGGTACAAAGCAAAAGAGATCACTCTGTCAAAAACTGGCTGTTTTGCTCCACTCGCTCCCCTCCCTGACTCCCATCTCCCAGTTTCTAGTTCCCTCGGTGGCCAATTACCGCTAATTAAAATCCTCACTGCATCTCTCCCAGACTCCCCCTCTTCCTCTTCTCCAAGACCTCCATCTCTCTGTTTCGCCCGTCGCCCTGTCGCTCTCTCTCCCCTGCTTTATCTCTCTTTAACGACACTCTGCCTGCTGCCATCAACAACTTAAACACCTTGTTTCTTTCTTATCCTCATACTCACATTTCCACCTGTTCACCTTTCCCTCCCTCTTCGTTCCCGCTACCTCACTCCTCAGTTGTCCTCCCTCCCGGCTCCTTTTCCTCTCCCCCCTTCTCTCCCCCCACTATCTTGCTGCCGCTGTACCAGACGCCCTATTCCTGTCTCACCACCTCCCCATGTGTTTCTATCATCAGCAGTGGTAAGGCTTCTTTAGTAGTGCCGAGAGACTTGACAAGGCTCAGGGCTATAGACTGTAGCACTCACACTGTGATACCTTGCTAGCTGGGGAGGTTATTTCCCCCCGCCCCCTTCTGTTTTTGTGTGTTTTATGTGTGTATGTGCGGGGGTTTTTTTTGTTTTTTTTTTAGTTTGACAAGGTTCTCGACATTTTTGCTTCTTCCTGCCTCAGCATCAGCAGTGCGATCCTTCAAGGTGTTAAAAAGCTTCATCAAAGCTGCTGCTGCTGATGAGGAGGAGTGTGATGATGATCACAGCAGCAGCCCCGGTGTTAATTCATTCAGTTAATTCATTTGCCTTCGAGGAGAAAAAGCGATTTAAAAAAAAAAAGAAAAAGAAACCCTCCGGTGTTGCTTGGCTCAGGGAAAGTGAGTCGGAGGGCTTGAGTGAAAAGGAGGGAAGAATGTCTTTGCTGCTGCTTCCTGATGAAAGGGATTACTTTATGTGTGCTCTTTTTGAGCATATGCATCTCGTCCCTGCCTTTTCCGCCTACCCTTGTCCTCCTGTTTAGAAAAACTGCCTCTTTGTCTTTTTCAAAGTGGGGTAAAAAGATGCGCAGCCCCGAAGACCTGAACCCTCCTCTAGCGCCAAGGCCCGGGCCTGGACTTAGAGCTGTGTTCGCTTGGCTGAGCACAAACTGAGGGGGAGCGCACAAAGGAGCAGCCTGCCTTTTTCCTGCCTCCTGATTTAAAGGCGGATAAGGAAAAGCGAGGGGCAGATGGAGGTATGAGAAGAGGTGAGAAAGAGAGGGGAATGGAGAGGATGGGCCGATGAATGGCTGTTGAGTATGAAAAGCGTCAGCGGCAACTCGTGGCCTCCCAGGTAAGAATGGTGAGAGGCCACAGGGGAGGAGAGAGGGAGGGGAGGAAGCGTAGAGGGAGAGAGGACAGAGCCAAAATCAGGGTTATAACAAAAAGCAAGGAAGGAAAAAAAAGAAGCTTAAATGGCAGACAAAGGAGTAGCAGGGCCGGTGTCATTGGATGGCACTCAGTCAAGCTTTCTTAAGGGTCATGCTAGTGTGACCGCCACTTGTGAGAATCGGAAAGGACACTTAGACACCAGCACACACGCACACACACCCACACACACACACATATGGTCTCTCATTACCTCGTTGCACACTGAATATGCAAGGCAAATCAGGTGTGTGATGAAAATAGTTTGAGACACACTTAACCGCCAATTTAGCCCTCCCATGTTTTTATGCTGCTTGCCCTCCTCGCCTTCCGCCTCCTTCACTTTGTTTCTTTTCATTATGTTGTTCAATACTGTTTTTGCAAGACAATTATGCAGTGTTTTGCCCTGAGATGGACTTTAGCGAAAGGAGTACACCAGTGTGTTTTCTAAAAGCGTTTGACACCCTTTTGTGTTATAATTAGGCCAGACTGATTTGTGTTTTGCACATGTTTATGAAAGGTGAAAGAAACGTCATAGCATCTTATTCTAATTGACGCAATGGGAACTACACTCATCCCGTATCAATCATTGCTTGGTTTTGTAAATACGATGTATTCATTCCTTCAGTATTCGGCCTAAAAGCAGCTACATGGTCTGAGGACTCCTACGACGTCATCACGTATTTTGGAAAAAAAAAAGTCCACATCTTAAAAACACATTTCGATGGCGATGGAGTTAATAAGGATCCAATCAGAAAAACCAGTATCTCAGAACAGTCCAATAACATCCCGTCATCTTGGCAGTTTGTACAGCTCTGCACGACCGTGACACTGGAGAAACGTAGTTTGCAGCGCCGACTAACTTGGATATCCAGCAGCCATCTGTCAGCTGTAATAACTGCACTCCTCAGACCCCCAATTACTCGTACTCGACATACTTACATTAAATAATCATCAACCTCATATACAGTGTTTGAATAAAGCTGGCTATGGCTGGTCTACCTAGTGACGTTGATGGAACATAGGTGAAGATCCCATCCCATTCGGGTGAAGATTTGTTTGATTAAATGTTCAAAACAAAAATCACTACATCAACGTGCAGATGTTGTTTGATGCCCCACACTCCTCACTTCACTTTGTCTCATGCATTTACGTCTGCCCATTAATTTTTTTTTTTTCACGCTCACAGATTGCACCTGTCAACCAATCACTCGACGCCGTGATGCGGTTCATGAAACATGATGTCATTCGCAGCATAGCGCTCGCCTTCTCCTGTCTCAGTCGTCCCGGCAGTTTCCTAATAAACGTTGCTCTCAGCAGCTTTGTGAATTGGTCTTCAGAGGAAACTATTCGCGAGAAACTTTTAGTGCCAATTAGGAGGAAACCTAGTGCTAAGATAAGATCCTTTGTGAATATGGCCACTGATTGCTTGTTCCATTACCAAGAATAGTGCGTGTTGAGATATAGTATAATTTATATGGGCATGATGATGGCAGACATTTTGCTGTAGCGACCATTAAATTTAGTAGATGAGAAGAGTTATTTGAAGCGTCTTTGACTGTAAATAATAACTAGAAGTTTGACACTTACACATTGTTAATGCATATTTTAACGAGTGCACTGCAGAGTCTAAACTGCGTGTTTTTGATTAGCTCTTAAAGAGTGTTTGCCTTACAAGGGTCCGTAAGCAAGAGAAGAGCCAGGAGAAGGTGAAATGATCGGAGAACAATGACAATACTGCACAATTAGATTAAATGAGGTGAGGCTACAATCAAATCATTGCGGAGAATAATATCTCATTACAATCTGATAAAGCTGTTGTTCAGAAATAGAGGCCCCAGGGTGAAAATCTAAAGCGCTCACATCTGTTCAACAATAGGTCATGATTCCCTCCTCTTTGTGGAACATCGACCTTTTCAGGCCAACAGAAGCAAACGCACAATACTGGAATGCACGCTCTCGGGGTAATGAAGGCCATTAATTCATACGGCACGTTAATGTTCATCCTCAGGCAATTTTAAATGCGCTCCACCAACACGTTCCACCATCATGTGTGCATGTTCATGTAATGTCAATTTAGAAATATTTCACCTCAAGCAGAATGATGAAACGTGGCAATTACTATGTGCGCACATTTCTGCACTGAACGCCGCTTCCACGGCACCCAACCGGAGCATTGATCTTGTTCTAATGAACTGTAATTGCTTTTAACAATTCTGTGTTATTGTTCTACTTTTATTTTATTTTTTTTCTGCTTCCTCGCATTCACTTATCCCATTTTATTATTTACTGCATAGCATGATGTCATCGTTTTATCATATGCCATGTAGTGCAACAAAAAAACATTGTAATTGTAATACATGACCACAATTATTCAATGGGATAAATGATAAAGTAGAATGAATAAAATCATTGAAGTATAAAGCAGAGTAAAAGTACAGCAATATTGCATTATTCTTAAAAGCAAACACTATCCATTACAAGGAAGCGGCGCTGTGGTTAGGTACTGTAGAAAGCATAAAACTGCTTGTTGGAAAAACTGCCCGTTCCTGTGACATGCAAAATCAGCATGAATTAACTGGTGTGTTACGTTTGCCCCTCATTAATCAACAAACTGAGCCATAAACTGAAAAATTTTACAGACCAAAGCAGTATGAAAAATATGGCAGGTTGATTTGTCATATGGATCCAATGAGCCTTTATAAGACGGCCCATCATTTCTCTTAATAAAACCTCTAAGAGCATCATGTGCAGAATTTTCTCCCAAGCAAAAGTTAATTATCTGTAATTTCCTATAGGCACCTTAATGCCATATGGATAAAGCCAGATTACATAGAGCAGCAGAGAATGTGCGTTTGGTTGCTGTGAATCCATTAATAGATGCAGCAGAGTGGTGATCCAAAGGGTGATTTTAATGGCACTGGTGATAGAGGATCGTGTTCTCCGCTTTCTTCGCTGGGTGTTTTCCATTGTCGGACGAGATTGACAGCTCAGTAAGAGGCGCAGGGAGACGAGCAGAGCGAAAGTGGCCGGATTTAACAAATATTCAGAAGTTTCTTGTCGAGGCTACTCGGTGTCGGAAGATGCCTCACTCAGTATAATGATCTCTCCTTTCATCCAGCCACTCCACTTTCCTTTCGCTTTCTCCGTACATGTGCCTCGCCTGGTGGGTCCATTGGTGTGTGCGTATGTGCGCGTGTGTGTGTGCGTGTGTGCGCGTATGTGCGTGTACGTGCATAAAAAGCTAAAGAGTGGCTTCATAGATGAAATTGCCTTGGCGATAATACGCTAGTGATGTGCTCTGACAATAGACACTTCATCGGTAGCAATTGTTTAACAGAATGATCCATTGCTTCTTTTACACATGTTAAAGGCACACCGGATTTAAAGCACATGACAAATACATTATAGTTCTATTAAATGAACCGACCCAACGCGTGCTCCCCCCCTGGCTCATCATATCTCTTGATAATGGAGCGAGCTCCGAGTGACAAACGTGAACCAATCATGGAGCAGTGCGGGGTAGGGAAAAAAAACAAAAAAAACACTCCTGACAAGTAAAATAAAGTGGTTAAATTCAGGCATTTACATGGGTTTTTGTGTTCGAGTGTCCACACATCGTGGTCGTGGAGGGAACATTTTCACTCGACTGAGGGTGGATCTAAACACACACACACACGCACACACACACACAACCCCACGTACACACACACACACTCATCCACTTTCCCGTTTTAATGCTGCTTCTCACTTGCTCCATCTAACACACTCACTTCCTCATACACAAGTCCCTCCAACATCCTAACATGCTCCGCTAGCTTTCCATCTCCGCATCCAGCACTTCCCCGTCCGCCCCTCCTCCCGACCACCCAACCCCCCACCCACCTGTGTTTCAGGGTAATGCGAGCCAGCAACCGTAACACTGAGGTGGGGAGGAGGCGGAGGAAGAGGAGCAGGAGTGGGGCGGGGCTGATGTATGGTGGAACTAAACCAACCCCGCGGATCGATAATGTAAACAGGAGCGAAGACAGGCGGTAAATAAGGCCGACTCCTGACAGAACTGTCTACCTCAGGTGACAGAGAGAGAGCGAGGGAGGGAGAAGGAGGGGGGAGAGGCAGAGCGAGGGCGGGAGGAGAAGGGGTGTGGAGGAGGGGGGGGTATCTAATCGAGGAAGGAAACGAAGAAAGAGAGAAGGATGCAGGTATAAAGAGGATAATGTTGGAATGAGAGGAAGGAAGGGGAGGGATGGATGGATAAATAAAAGAATAGACAGGTGGCGATGGAAGGATGGAGGAGAGGGTAATGGGGGCAAGAGGAGAGGTGGTACGAGTGGATGAGGTAATGACGGAGAGAGGGAGGGTGACGACAAAAGAGATGGATGGAGTGAGGAGAGGGATGGATGGACAGAAGTGGATGGGAGAGCGGATGAGTGGAGAGAGAGAGAGAGAGAGATGATGGCAAACAAAAAGGGACGGAAGAGAAACAGGACGATTGGTTCAGCAGGGAGATTTTTAAAAAAAAAAAAAAGAAAAAAGAAAAATCAACAGCAATTATAGATAACGATTCATTTTTAGCCGATATCTATCTATGCATGCGCGTGTGTGGGTGCGTGTCTGTGTGTGTGTTTGGGAGAGAGAGAGAGAGAGAAGAGAGAGAGGGGGGGTGGGGGGGTGGGGTGGGGGTATCCGAACAGCGTAGCAGTGACATTTAGCAGATGACATGCAGATGAATGACCACCAATTGACCCACTGTTGAACCACCACAACACGCACACACACACACACGCATGCGCGCCCGCACGCGTACACACACACACACGCGCGCGCGCGACGGAGTTGTGAACCATGCTACCACTCAGTGCTCCGGTGATGCATCGGCTTGGCTGAACGACTCTCTGAGAGCAAACACTCACTCTGGGCTACTTGACTACTGGAGTCGTTCAGGCTGAGTCGAGAGTAAACACACTCGAGAATAACATAAACAATTACACAAGGGGACAAAGATGCACGGAGAACAAATATGTGCCGAACTGGGTTTTATTTTCATGATTACTCTCCGCTCCTTTTGTCCCCCTCATGCCTCGCTGCATGTTTGATCATGGTAATTGAGCTCATGTGTCCGCGAGTGTTGCATCTGCTGCGATTCTTAACTAATTCCTCTGCTCTTATCTGTCTCCGCTGCTATTTAAGGAATCAGCCGCAGCTTTCTTTTACTCTATAAATAAAAATTGTTGCCGCTCACCAACTGATGAATCACAACAGTGAATCATCTTAAACTCAGTTCCTTCAAGCTCTGACATGTGCAGTAAACCAGTGTTGTTATTCTGATGGTGGGGTTCACGCCGGCTCTTGTGTAAGAAAGCATCGATTCGCTTGAGTATGGTGTTGTTTCGCGAAACTCGGATCGATTCTGGCATGCAAAG
The DNA here is from genome assembly GCA_901007715.1 of Dactylopterus volitans. Taxonomy (NCBI): domain Eukaryota; kingdom Metazoa; phylum Chordata; class Actinopteri; order Syngnathiformes; family Dactylopteridae; genus Dactylopterus; species Dactylopterus volitans. The sequence goes on along the minus strand of CAAKHG010031323.1, from coordinate 29,641 downwards.
ATTTGTGTCGCGTTTAAAATCCACCAATGCCACTCTTCTGATTGTATAAAATTTATATTTTTAAACATATGATGATATGTTCTAGTAGTTATCCTCCAATTAGATTTAAAAAAAAAAATGCAATTCAGCAACTTGCAGTATATTAAATTGTAATACCCGTATCATGGCATTTATTGTATTGGTCGATTATTTCCAATGCACAGCCCTAGTGAACATGTTCTGGCACGTGTCTAGTGGCAATTAACGTGATTTTTCTGAATATTTCAAAGATAAACAACACTGTGTCCGTTTGCATCTAACCTGTCTCTATCCAATCAGGGCAAAAATGTTTTGTAGTATATTAGTAGCTTATTGTAATATTTAGCCAGATCAAGTTGTGACTGTATAACCTTAAATTGAGGCTCGTCAAAAATCTGTAGTTCAAAGTGATTCAGCTCGAGCTGTCATAAAAGTTTACTTGATTTAGTGAGTAATTGTTTTGCTGACTAAGAAGGAAACGGACCTCACATAATTCCTGTGGCCAGAGGCATGGGCAGTAAAAAAAAAAAAAAAAAAAAAAACATACAGCCTTCTC
>CAAKHG010031323.1:18219-29047 GCA_901007715.1 Dactylopterus volitans | reverse complement strand
AAGGGAAGGGGAAAAAAAAAAAAAAAAAAAAAAAACATACAGCCTTCTCATTTGAATCAGGCTACTGCATTTATGCCCAGGAGATGAAGAGGGTGTCCGTAAAACTATCAAAAGGCTCAACTTTTGCCTCCTACAGCAAATAAGTATTGAGTGCCCACTCAAATAAGTACAAGTGCATATTCCTGGTAGATTCCAGTATATTGAGTGTCTTATTTATACTCTTCACCTGCTGATACGCTGTGTCTGGTGAGCCTTCAAACTGATTTATTACTCAGACTGGAGGCAATTCAGTTTTATGTCTGGTTATGTATATATTTGCTATATCGTGAAACCTATACAGTACGTGTTGATATCCCAAAAAAAAAGGTGGGGGGGCAGAATCAATCTTTAATAACACAAGAGGCCACAGTCAATTGAGTGCATTAGAGTCTATGTCGAGAATTTACGTCGTCGCTGTGCCTGAGAGAAGAAGGGGGCAGGCTGATGTCGTGGTGGTTAACACCTGATTGGCTGGAAGCCGGTGGCGGGGCATGAGCACTTCAGCGATGATAGTGGACGGATGGGAGGGACGGAGGCAACAGGAGCATCGAGTGTGACCCTCCCATCGCGGTTTAAAGATGTTTGGCTGAATTATTGCCTTGACACATCCAGAGGGATCATTACTGTTGGGAAGCTGTAGGAATGAATCATCACGCACACACACGCACGCGCGCGCGCGCACGCGCTGTCATACTCCCATTCTTACAGAGGGCTGATTACTCCCCTAATAATGCCAAAATAAACAGAATGCATCCCTCTGGATGAACAAGGCAGAGGACAGCTAATCTTTGGAAAGCCACTTATTGATTTTCCTATGCTAGTCATAAAGGAGGAAATGGGTAGTTGGAAAGGAATGTACTTTGGAAATCAGGAGATCGGGATCATGCTTCAATTAACATAATAACAGGAAGTTAAACGCTCTGCTAGATAACCACCGAGAATTTCATGTGATATGGAGGAAGTGGAATCGCATTAATGCTTGAGAGTCCATGCATTTGGGGGATGTAAGTGTCTCGCAGCCACATCAACAGGGTTAGATTGGAATACTTAGCGTTCCTTCTGTGTGGATTTATGCACTCAAGTAATTTCTCAGGAACGGCACTGTCCCTCATCAGTGAGGCATTTGATGAACGACCATCGTATTATTCAGACACGCTTCTTTCCACCCTCGCCTTTGGACTGCGCACGACTCGGCGGCGCCAGTCTGTAACGCAGATTTTTCATCCCCGTGCCTGTGATCCTCGGCGGGGACGCATCACTCTTATGGTTTTTGATAAGTCGCAGTCAGGCTCCCCGTCTCCTGGTTAAATTATTGCAGGTGTTTTCTGCTGAAAGTGCAGCTGCACCGAGAGAAGCAGCTGAAAGGCAAATATTGCTTTCAGCACAGCTCCTCTTTGCTGCGCCCGGTTTCTTGCGAAAATAGCGACACATTTTTCACATTCGGCAGTGTTCGTATGCGCGCACCTTTTTAAAAAGCAGGAGAAAAATAAAAAGCCACACTCACTGTAGAGGTCTTTTGTAAGTCTTATATGCGCGAGAGCTGTCGGAGTGCTCTGAGAGCACATTCCAGATGACATATATTTCTGTTGCATAAGTATGGAAAGCTACCCTCATCCTGCACCCTCGGAAATACCAGGCATGTATTACAAAGGAGGCAAGTAAACAGTGGAAACCGAATAAAGAGTAATCAATCAAATGAGTTCGATGTCAAACTCAACGCCGCGTGCTGATGGAACGGCTGACCCGCTGGAAACGTATTGGACTTAAGGAGTGTTCCTCCCATAGTTTCTCACACTTTCCTGCATTTCAGTCACTCCTGCGTTTTCAGAACAACTTGCACTTCTTGATTAGTATTGATTAGGGCTGCACTGTGTTTCCAGTCACTGGAATTGAACCGAACAATGATCAATGGCACTCTTTTCTTGAAAAAAAGTGACACTGTGATTTTTCTTTACAGCATGTGCATAAAAAAAAAAATCAATTTTAATTCAATAAAAAGTTCTATTGAATCATTAAAACTGCTTCAGATATCTGTATCTGACGCTTGTATCTCAGATTTTTCAAGTCGACATACATTTTGTTTGGTTTTGAAAATAGTGGGATATTTCTGATATATTGCACCCGTATGCTTGTATGATTAAACAAAAACGGCGTCAGATTGAGGCTGTGATTTAATTAAACTTAAACCACCTTTCCTCATACCTCATTTTAGCCCTACGGCTCTGTATTTCAAACGCTCTGTTATTAAAAAAAAAACACAGTATGATAGTTTCTTGGCAGCGGCCCACCGTTCCATGGCCTGAACGTAATGAACAGATCCTGCTTTGCTAACCCGATATCCTCCATTGATTGTGGTTAGCTAGCAGAATTTCCTTGTCGATGGACACACTCATTTCCAACAATAAATGGGGCCGTAAAGAATATTGGGGAAACTGACGGCAGAACACAATTCATGCTTTCCTTATAAATTTCTCGCTTTGAAATAAGATCATCAGATCATATTTCAAAAAGTCCCAAACACTGTTAAATCGCTCTTCCTAATGGCCTCCAGTCCTCAAGGGGTTGGATTAAAGAGCTTCTTCTGTGCAGCGGCGTCTGTAGCTTGTTAACTTGTGTATGGGTCTGAGAATGAGTATGTGCTATGTAAACGTCCATATTAATTAATCATTATATTCAAATTGTTTTGCATTGTAATAGAGATAAATCTGACCCATGAGGGTGAGACAGCTCTGTCTTGTTTTTTTTTTCAGGGGGAACATCAACAAAGGAGGTTATTTTAGGAAGTTTTTTTTACATTCAATTTATTCCTGCTGCTGTTGCTTTTTTTTTGTTCGATGTCATGAGGTTTCCTTATAGCGCACGTTTTAACTGACGCTGCAGAAGAAGAAAAGCTCAACTGATGCACATTTCCATTCACTCACATGTTGCGAATCCTCAAAATTGGGACATCTTGTTTTAGCATAATAGAATTAAACATTGTGCAGCGATAGTAGGTTGGTGGCTGGTAAAATGATGGACGAGCGGATTGTTTTGAAGTGTGCAGGGGGTTTGGCACAACAGCTGAAAGGGGCTTTTTTTTTTAGGTAAATTAGCAATATAGTAGTAAATATTGACGCGTCATAATAACTCAATAGCTGTTCAAGGCCATCTGTTGTTCGGGCTAACTAGCAGTTACCTACTTTGCCTAATTGTACCACCGGTGGAGGTTGGCAGTCAGAAACATTGGTCTGCCGCAATGCACCGTATTTCATAAAGCTGTCGTATCTAAGATTTGAGTTTGAAAAATGACAACAATGCATGTGATTAAGTGGAGTTCAATATTTAGCACAACATTCCCCTCTGAGGTTTAGTGAGCAGAATTATGGAGCGAAAATGGTCGCAGTTCTTAAATGTTACTTTCCATCATTCCATTATTTATTCAAAACTTCTACTTTTTTTTTTTTTATTAAATAAAATTTGTAAGTTGTTTGATCAAACTGAGATGTTTGATCTCAGAGGATCCCGCTAAGGAAATGTAGTTGTCTTCCTGTGTGATGTTGAGGTCGTGGCCCGGCTGGTTGTGATCGCAGCGCTGGGTTCCATGCTGAGAGCAGCGTGCTGCGCCTCACCAGGAGATGGTGTCCGCATTCATGTGTCGACCTCATCTCAGCTGCGGCTCCTTCACCGTGTCTGTGAGGTTCCTTCATGTCTTCCCCCTCTCTCTCGTCTGCCCTCAGTTCAACACGCTGCCGTTCATTTACCCTTTATTCAACCGGTCCAGCTGAAGTATTATTTAGCCCGAAGCAAGCGTCCATTAACTTGACAAAGATGGTGTGAATTGGACACCATGACTGAAAAATGCGAGCAAGCCAATGTGCAAAGCAGATGAGAGCAGCGGGAAGCGTGCTTGCTGCAAATGTGAAGAGTGAAGCTGAGAAATGTTTACCTCGAAAAGCCTCACCTGTGAAAATAAATGTGTATTACTTGAAAGCAACTGTTTAATTTATGGAACATTTATTTAAAATACAACACTGCGGTAGTCCTACACACATATGAAAGGGATTTAATGCCCCCACGCCAATTACTGATATTTCAATTTTATTTGCAAACTGTGCATCCTCCATACCAGTGACATGTGTACCTTTTAAGAAGTGCAAATGATTGTTCCAGTTATTAAGATTAAGATGTGTAAAGGGTTAAAAATGTTAATCAGTAACCGATCATACAGATTTTTTTGTGATCTGGTGGAATTGGGTCCACCTCACGGCCGCGTGAATGATTTTGTGTTGTGAGGTGTGCGTCTTGAAGCAAAGCAAAGAATTTCACAAGCACGGCAGCAACCAGACAGGAACACAACTGCTGAGGAGGAAGAGGAGACTGAATACTCAGGTGCCGGAGAAATCAAAAGTAAACGTGATGCACTTTGGGTATCTTCGGAGCGGCTGTTCACAGCTGCTGGACTGACGGTTGCCAGGCAGCGACGGTGTCTCACCTTGGAACTTGTTGACATGCTCCTCACCTTCCTCAACTATGATCAGTCGTTAGGATTTGTTCAAGTTAACGTTTGCGGGGGAAAAAAACAGCCCAAGTAATGCATACATTAGTTTTTGATTAACGTATCGTTGGTTACGATTGAATGATATGATGAATGAATTTTTGGAACTGTGTCCAAACAGAGGCTCAATGATGTTTATGACGAGCGCAATAACGTTGTCTTGTTAATTTGCGAAGAAGTGTCCGGTCGGCCTCCGCCGCCTTTACGAGCGCGGCAGAGGCTCTTTGTTTTGTTTCTCTGTTTAACAGTTGACCAGTGAAACTTTAACTGCCATATTTAAGAGGATTGTTTTCACTCTGTAATTTCTTCATGGAATAAATGTCTCCCCACGGATGATCACGCTTTCTTTACTCCTGCTGCCATAAGCATTTCTAATGTAGAAACTCGCGTCGATAATTGATTGTTAATTTTCTGTAGGAAACCACAGGAAATGTGAGAACACGGCCTACATTTCACCTCAGAGTCTAACGTGTCTAAATCATCCTGATTTGAGTGCTTCCCGTTCCAGTTCCTGGCTCTCATGTTTGCTGCTTTGTGGCTGATGGGGGGGAAAAGGTTGGACTCACCTGTGATGAGCAGATCCACTGATGTTCTCCAGGTTTATTGTCCAGCAGTCATCACCGAGACAGACAAAAGTTACAGACAGTTGATTAAAAATGGACCTTGAACAGCAGAGATGAATATAGCACCCAGTGCTGTTAACATCAAGTGATCTTTTAGACTGTTATACTAAAGACATATTTTATTCACTCAAACTACAAGTGATTGAAGCACTTTATCTCCCATCTCCCATTGTGGTAAAATGCGGATCATCCTCTCCTCTTCCCCCTTCTGCAGATGTGATCCACACAGTTGGGCCGATCGCGCAAGGAGGAGTTGGGGAGGAGGAGGAGAACGCGCTGAGGTCGTGCTACAAGAACAGCCTGCAAGAGGCGACGGCAACTGCTGCACGCTCAGTGGTGAGAGTGTAGGGACGGGAAGGCGAAAGGCGGGCGGGTTAAAAAGATGGCAATGTCGTGAATCTCTGCTCTTGGGGTGGAGGAACGAAGAGGCGCAGAAAGCTGGAAAAGACCATTGAAGAACATGAACGACAAGAAATGAGGGAAGCATAGACAGAGAGGAAGGGAGAGGAAAAAACACATAAGGAATGGAATCATCACACCAGGCTTTTTTAAAAGAATCTAACCAGGAGAGAGCTGGAGAGAAGGGGGGGGTGGATGAGCTGGAGGAGTGTTGAGTTGTAAGGAGGTTTTATGAGACACACCAGGCAGGAGGCTTTGCAATAGAACAAGGTGTTACAGTCAAAGACAAAACACCAAAGGAACATGAAGATAAAGACAGGCAGAGACGAAGAACGCCGACTCCCAGAGGCTGCCTGAAGATAACTGCAAACATTTTTACACAACAATCAGAGCACCTTTTTTTTTTCCTATCTTTTTTTTTTTTTTCATTTCTGCCCTCTCACCTTCATAATGCAATAATATTAAGGTACATTTGTCCCACTGACAAAAAAAAGCAAACAAAAATTCTAATTGAGTTTGTTCTGGAGCTGTGTGTACATCCGTCCCGTTCTCATGACCACGATAGCTGATACTTTTAGTAACTTGGATTGGAATCAAGAGTTGACTTCCAAGTTGTGACAGCCTTTCACGCAAGATTTAACGATGAAGCAATGGCATTTTATATCCAAGAGGTCAAAGGTCAACTTCACTTAGATTTTTTTTTTTTTTTTTTTTACAAAAATTCCCCTGAAGCCTTTTGTCACCTGTTTACTGGCATGAATCAATCCGTTCACCTTTTGTCTTGAGCAACGTGTGTCATGTCTCCTCCTGACTTGAGTTTCTGGCTCACCAGTCTGGTTAAGAGAAAAAAAAAACATACCTGCAGCCGCGAGCAGCCTCTTGGCGTCAGGTGAAGAAGCTGACAGAATTAATTGTAGTTTGACCTTAACCGGCTGACTTATCCACCGCAGGACCAGGATCCTGAACTACGAAGCGGGATGTGCAAGTTAATGAAGTAACTTTAGGTTTCAGTCACAACGGTGCCTCGCCTTTCAACATACTGTACTGTACTACACATCACCATGGCGACTCAAGGGGCAGGCCTAACCTGCTCGAGAGAAAGTTATGTTCAAGAGAAGAGGTCGGAATATATGATGGCGCCTTCGGCCGACCAATTAGCACGCTTGGGAAATGCTGTCACCATCCCTGGCAGATATTTGATTTGATTAGGTCTGTTTTTAATCAAACCCTGGGAGCAGCACACAGAGCCTGAGCAGAACAGGTGGTGGCATCGGCGGAGACGTGGGGACCTCGTCTTAACTACAGCTTTACACCGTTTCTTTGCATTTCTGAAGTTTCTGGACGACGTACTTGCGTCACCTCCCTCCCTTCTGCGTTCAACTCAGCACACTGTAAATCTCTTACCCCTTATTTAATCAGCTGGTCCAATTTAAATGTTATTTTGTCTTGAGAATAAACAAGCATTCATTATCTTGACAGAGATGTTGGACAAGCACTCCAGTGGTGACATGACCAATATACATGAATAATTTATTGCACAAATACACTTTAGGGCAGTGAGAATCATTGTTGCTGTAAATTGGTTGAGAGAAGCTAAAAAATATGGTGCTGTAAATGTGAGTCTGAAAAAAAAAAAGTAGTTTATCTTTTAAAAATTCCTTGTTGATGTATTAAATTTGTGTATTTCTAGAAAACGTCGTCAGGCTTTCACAAGAATGGCTTCAGGCCCCAATAAGAGGCTGTTTAAGCTTATAATAACAGCTTCCAAATCAGTTTAATGGTACGCTGACTTCTCAAAGGACTTAAATGTGCCAACGTTAACTGCTGTTGGTGTCAGCAGAGTCCGCCACTGCTCAGCCAAACTATCCACTCAAATCACCCGGTATGATCTTGTACTCAGGGCTCCTTCCGTGACATGATGCATCCTCCGGCAGCCATCTGCTCTTTGCAACTGCGGCATTGACCTGCTAATTTGGTTTGGTGAGTTAGCTTGCAGGCTAATTGTCTAGATAACCTAAACACACCAGCTGATTGGATTCAAATTAACCTTGTCAGACCGCTGAGTTCATAATGAAAGATAAACACCCAAAACATCCATTCAGGACTTCCTGCCAGTATGTGTTTCAAAAAGTTATTTGCCGACTCCGCCTCCCCTACGAGAGTGTCATGATTGCCTTCCTTGCCTGCTCATAATTGTCCCAGTGATTGGAAAGAAGATGGATAGAGAGGTAACAAAAATAAACAGATGAAAAAATGAAATTGGAGATCACTGTTATGAACGAACTGTGGGAAATGTGACAACATGGCCAACATTTCAAAAAAAAAAAAAAGAGCCCGATGTGCAGTTTTGATGGAAGCGTGTTCCTGTTTCGGAAAGAAGCTTTAACTGTAAAGCAGACAGAAATGTACTTTACACAGAGGTTCATGAGTGGAAAAAGCAATACGTAGTCTATAGCATCTCAGTTTTTAAATAATGCAAAGGAAGAATGGCGCCAGAGAGCAGTCGTACAGTCACGCAAACCTCATTGTCTTATTTTCATTCTTATTGGAGCACCAAAACAAAATTGATCGTAACAATTTGTATTAAGCCCTGGAATCTTTTTTTTTTGTTTTTTTTTTTTTTTTTTTGTCCAAATGTGTTCAAACTTGCTTTCCTCACCAGTGTCACCGGATTAGCGCCAACTGCATCGTACGCCGTAATTACTATGCACCTAGTAAACACCCAGCGAGGCTGTTTTTCCACACTGTTAAAGCTGATTGACTGTTAAGTCTTAAAATTGATGTGAAAGTTGGAGGGAAATGAAAGGCTGTCATAAAAAAAAAAAACAACAACCAAGAGAAGGACTTAATTGACTTCCAGCAGAGTATGATTTCTGTGCATTGGTGGGTGTGTGTGTGTGTGTTTTATGTCACCGGCAACAAACTGTAACCACCTTGTCGTATTTTCTCTGCAGGCTTTCCCTTGCATCTCCACCGGCATCTACGGTCAGTGTCTAACCACAGCAAATGCTCGTCACTTTTTGTGTCCTGAGTGATGTGCGTGTGTCGTTATAGTTTCTATCATTCTTACTTCAAGCGCTTATGGCTTTGTTTTTTCGAATGTAGGAGAAAATCGTTGTTTTCAACAGGCAGTAATGATACTATATGTCTCTGGGCCTGCGTGCACACTGGCTGTGCATGCTCGCCGGTAGTATCTGTCATTCTGTGTAACCAGAGTGCTGAGCCACCCAGCGCTACTTGTCACATTTATCTCATCCCGCCCAGAGGTGATTCTCAGATTAAGGCCTTGGATTAAGACCAACAGATTTAGATTAGGCCGGAGATTGTGTCAGATTGACTGTAATCCCCCCTTCACACTAGCAGGGGAGAGTGCTTAAACACTCCCAGGGGTGTGTTTGGCAGTGTGGGCTGGTAGTTTGCAGTCTCACATTGCTAGAAAGAGGAACAGACAAAGTTCTCATTTACTTGGTGTGTGTGTGTGTGTGTGTGTGTGTTATCAGCTTCTTCTTTCATGCTTGTTTCTCTGTGTCTTTGTCGTCTTTACTGTTTCCTCTTGAATGTTTTGTCAGCAGGCAGCAAGCTGGCAGAGTAAAGAAACAGACCTCATGATATTGACCTCTGTAACGTCATTTGGAAGGAAAAAATTAAAGTGTTTGCAAAAAACAATTTAAAAAAACAACACACTTACACTAATAATACCAAACTGTGGAAGGGTTAGTTTACGACCAGCATATCATTGTGGTATTTTAAATTCTTTTCCATTAGAGTTTATGGTGAGCGCCAGAAAACCAACTCTGGAATAGACTGCACACAGATGTTTTATGAATACATTATCATGAGTACTGAGTAGTTATATGACTACATTATTATGTATACAGTATGTAGTAATCATTTCTATTATCACTCATCACTATTAATGATTATTAAATTATTACATGACTACTTAGAATCATTATTAAAGTTTTAACTGGATACTCAGTAGCCAGGACTGAATTATTACATGATTACTTAGTAATCATTATTACAGTATTAAATGAATACTTGGGAGTCATTACTATATTACTGCATGAATACTCAGTAGTCATTAATTTATTATTACACAAGGGCTCAGTCATCATTGTTACATCTTTACGTGACTGCTTGGAAGTCATTACTACAGAACTACATTATTATATGAATATTCAGAGTGCACAGAGCAGTGTGAAAGTCTAGCATTGTGAGGTGAGTGATTGTTAACGGCACCCCGGGTCACTGGGTCCCCAGGATCTGTGAGTGCAGCAGGAGCTCTCTGTTGCAGCTGCAGCTCCTCTGCTCTACAGATCACCTCATGAGGAACAAAGTGGTCTTACGAGACAAGATATGTCAGAATTAGCTGGTTCGGGTGATAAGAAATTGCCCCCTCAAACAATGCATAGTTGATAATTTGCACCCTCAAGTATTCCCCGGTGTTCATGTTTTGAACCCCTCTCTGATGATGTGTGGATCAATTAGTGCATAATTGTGCAGGGCATGTTAGAGCTGAGCAGTTTGGGCCGGATGATACATTTTAATTTCCTTTGTGTTGCATTTTCAGCGGTGGGATCATTTTCCGGTACTGAAAGGTCTCGTTCGTTCAATGAATTCAAAAGAGGCGCCGTACTTTTTCCTCTCTTTCGCTCCTTGTAACCTGCAACTGTTGTGTCTGTATCTCACTGGAATAGGGGAGTTGGGAGCGAGCGAGACGCCACAGAACATAGTCTTAGTGGAAGGGAATGATACCTGTCTAGGGGAAGGGGTGGGAAAAAAAAATCCCTGCTCAAACATACAGATCTGTCACTGCACCTGTTCTTGCCAAATGTGTGTATATTTTTGATGTTGTGTGTGCAGGATATCCACCTGAGCAAGCTGTGCACAAAGCGTTAGCAACTGTGAGGGAATATCTGGATGAACATCATGACAAGGTGCGTGTGTGTGTGTGTGCGTGCGTGTGTGTGTGTGTGTGTGTATGATTGGCAATTTTCCCTTCCATTTCCTCTAGGTATTATTCCTTTCACAGCTGTTGTTTTTGTTTTCTAGTGAGAGCGAGGAGAAGAGCGTATTGATAAAACCCGCACACACGCGCACGTACATTTAAACACACACTCGGGCTCGCATGCTCGTGGCCAAGTCTGCATTTTAATTGGCTCCTTGCGGGACTAAACCCGTCTTAACGCAAACACATAGAGACTTGCACACACACTGTCTCTCCAGGGAA
>CAAKHG010031322.1:26404-38904 GCA_901007715.1 Dactylopterus volitans | reverse complement strand
TTCGTTTTTTGTTTTTTTTGTTTTTTTTACTTTAGTAGGTTTACCTCAAAGTGGTACAATTAAACCTGCTTCTCCATTACTTAAAGCACCTTAGTTTGAGCTGAGAATTGAGGCGAAAAGTTCCCAGGTTGCCCATCCAGGCATTTCTCCGTCCTTTTTGTTAGACGTCTGTCCATTCTGGTGAGCGTGATAGTTCAGGAATGCCGACACAAATTTGCCACAAAGCCCCGAGGAAGAAGTGGTTACATTTTCGTTATAAGTATTCAAAGGTCAATGTCACTGTGGCAACAAATCAGTTTGGTTCGGGAGTGTGATATCTTGGGAATGCGTGGAAGCAAACTCTTCAGATTTGATGCAAATGTCAACTCAAGCTCAAGGATGAACTGATTCGACTTTGGTTGACAGAGGTCAAACGTCAAGGTCACTGTGACTTCAAACATGTCTGGCATACGAAGTGAGTGCCGTGCAAAAATTAGCAAAAAGATAAATAAAGATATAAATTAAATAACAAACAGTAGGCCTAACAAAGGGTTGTACTATTGTACTTTTTCATAAATGCCAATAAATCCAAGTAAAATCATAAAGTACCCTGTAACTGGTATCCTCCTGCATGTGAACTAGCTGCACACAAACAAAGTATTGACATGAGTGTAAAGCCAACAGGAAGCAACCGTGTGAATGTAAAGCTGTCACACGTGTGTCTGGGTTCTCAAGTGAAAGTAAAGCTTTGACTGGAGCTCCTTTGAGACAGTAAACAGGAAAACCACTTCAAGTTTAGCAGATTACATTAATCAGTGTATCAATGTGATACACACACACACACCATCTCTTATATCTTTATATTGCATGCCATATTTTCTACATGACAGCAATTAAGATTTATTAATTTAATATAAAAACAGCCTTCACAACTAGACTTGAACTGTAATTGAAAGTGGCAGTACTGATTAACCTATTTCTAGAAGTAATTTTGTGTAAAAAAAAAAAAAAAAGAAAAAAGAAAAGAAACCTTTGGTCAAGGGGACTTCCTTTACAAACACGAGATCATTTTTTAGAGCCACAAGCTAAAAATATTTAAATGTCGCTGCACATACTTTCTCTTCTAAAGAGCTGTTGTCTGCGTTACGGCTCATTTCTGCCCCTAATGTAGTACAGTCATGCCTTGATAACCTTGTTTGAGCTTATTAAATATTACAATCACAACAGGATCCCAGTTTTATAGTTGTTTCCTACTAGTTCTGTTCTCAAGGAACTGCTTGATAAAACTGGGCGATAAGCATGAAGTATTTACCAGCCCCGGTTACACAAAAATACACAAGCATCCCACTTCAAATGCAGCATGTGCACATACGCATTTATTAAAACTCAACTATCTCGTTGGCCCAGCTGGGGGAGATGACTTTGAATGGACATGCGCATACTTTTTTTTTTTTTTCCATTTAAACGATTGACGATGGCTCTCTTCTGAGCCCTGGAGCTCCACGGCTGGAGGCGTCCTCACTGTGATAGGCGTTGCTTTGTTTCATCCAGAGCCTGAAAAGAAGAGTAACCAAATGTCTAGAATCAAAAAAATACGTTCTCGTAAAACTCAGAAGATGGCAAAGTGGAGCACGTGACCACGGAGAGCGAACCTTTTGGATGGCAACCATGGCGGAGTTGTCTTCTAGCGGCTTGGCGTGGGTCAGCGCCCTCTCGAAGTGGGAGATGGACGATTCAAAATTTCCAAGTTTCACTGAGGTGACATGGTGAGGGGGATTATTAAAGATCAGGCTGACGGTTTATGCAGGAACAACAGTATCAAAACAAGGTAGCGTGCCAATGTTGTAATCCAGATAAAGAATTACATTCTGACTGTGCCACTAAAACGTTGGCATTCATCTTCCATTTCCCGTCGTCTACTTCATGAGATGCAGCGACCGAACGGAGGCCAGAGTCTCGGGCGTCTTCATAGCGGCTGAGTTCCAGGTGACACCAGCCAATCTCATGGAAAAGCCAGGTCTTCTCCAAACCACCTTGCACCAGCGGGATCTTCTTTTCCCAGCTGCATTGAGTGAAGAAAAAGGATTTCAACATTGGAAGCGATCTGCCGCAAACAAAACAATATCAGCGGGACCCCAAAGGATAACCATTTAAGAACATGTTTTGCAAATCCGACGCATTGAGTGCAGCGGTTTAGTTCATTTATTACTTACAACTCAATGGCCTGTGAGAACTGTCCCATCTGGGCGTAGATGCGGCCCACATTATCCAGAGCCCTGGACATTGCATCCGGAAGTTTGCTGTAGATATTAAAGATTTGTCAACAGTTAAACCATGTTAATGTCTCATACAATCACTTTGCTTCTATGATTTCTTCTCACCACTCTTGAGCTATCTCCAAGTCTTCCTGATGATGTTCAAGGGCCTTGTCCATATCTCCTAGATTGATCAAAGCATTTCCAATGCAACTGTGCAGGCTTCCCATAACCTCTTTTCTATTGGGCACCTCTTTCTCTGACCATCCCTTCACCATCTTCAGGATTTCTTCAGCCTTTTCTAAACCACCTTTGGCGTTTCCACATGTCAACTCTGAAACAAAACAGACGCGTTGGAGTTTTTTTTGTTGTTTTTTTTTTTCACTAAAACTTTTTTAGCAAAATGCTGCAAATTCAGTTGGGTGCCTGCGCTTACTTACCTGCATCAATGTCATCCAGGCTCCTCAGCAAAAACTGAGCTGGTTCAAAGGGTGCATGACAACGGGGCTTGCCGCCGTTTTTTTTCATGAGCTTCGGGTCTCCTCCCTGAGCACATACAGGTTTCTCCTGGTCCCAGAACTCGGTGCATGTGTCAAGGTACGTAAGGCAGCTCTGAATGACATCCTTCATCTTGCCCCCAGCCTTCGTCTTACCTTTAACCAAGTCTGCAGACGACAGTGTATCAGTTTTATATTAATTCTAAACATGACTGAAGGAAGTTCAACAGTTGGCTTATCGGCAGTTAAGGACTGTGAGAGACTGGAGTAAACACCCATACATGAGCACAGACAACTCAAGAAAGGAAGCCCAACTAAAAGAAAAGTGTTAAGTGAAACAATATAGTACCTTTATCTTTTAGCAGGTTTTCCAGATATTTCTTATCATCGTAAAATTCTCTGAGTAGTTGTTTTCTTGTCTTCTCACTCTTAGGGGTCTTCTGAGCCTGCTGTTTTTTCGCTGTCGTCAGATGTTGAATGGCAGTGATTGGCGGCGCCCTCTTAACCAGTCCGTCATTCAGAAATGTCATTTTGCGCATCACAAGGGTGGAAAAGGTTGAGTTTTATATACAAGTAATGATCAAATGGCTCAACTTTTTTTTTAAATGATAAAAGAAAATAGTTTTATGAGATTTGAGACTGTATGTGTACAATTATCCTCCTCAAAGCTTAGAACTGTCATATTTACAGGAGCTCACCCCCTCATCCTTCTGGAGAAATGACAGGTCTCCCTTGATCTCCAGTTTTACGGAGGAAGGGCCTGAGGAACGACAGTGTACAACAGTCATCAGGGAGTCCAGCAGTGAGGAGGAATCCACACGCTGTGACTATATTTTTGAGTAAATCACAAATCTCTATTAAGTAGCTTACTGCCAACAGAGTTTTCTATGGCTTCCTGTGCTTTCTGGATACCCAGTCGGAACTCCTGGATTTGAGGACGCAGCTTTTGTCCTCTATGGTAAAACACCAGTGCAAATTCAAACTCTCCCATGTAGTATAAAGCCTCAGCCTTCTGGTATAATCCCTAGAAGAAAAAACAAAAACAGAAACAAAAACAAAACAAACACAGTTGCTACAGTTTCTGTCTCGGCAATGGAGAACACCACACTTGATCTCTGCAGAGTGCTCTTAACCTCAAAAAAGGACTTGTCTTCTTTGAGTGATGCCTCTGCATCTCTTAAGGCGTTGTCGCACTGCCCCATCTGCAAGTAACATTTGGATCGACCCACGAAGCAGTTCCTGTCATCGGGCTTTAAAGTCAGTGCCTAAAGGGACAACAAACGCAAGTCATTCCCACATGTTTTTCCAAAAGAAAAAACAAAACAAAAAAACAGACAGAGGAGACGTTCAGATTCTTAATCTCGGTAAAAGTAGCAATGGCACGCTATGAAAATCCTCAACGACACGTAAAAGTCCCGCACTGAGCATTTTAGTTCTGTGAAGTTATGTCCGTGTAATCAGGTTAATATATTAAAAGTGGAAAATGGAAGAAAAATGTCCCCTGTGACTGTTTTATTATCGCTACTCATGCAATACTGTATCAGGAAGATGGAGCTCATTTTCAACTACTTAGAACAGGACTACAGTATCTTTATTATTCTCATAATGGGTCAGTCTGGTTATTTTCTCAATCTACTAAACACATTCTCTAAATTGTGAGAAAGGCACATTCCTCTGTCAAAGAAGCAGTTTAAACATCAAAATTGTAAAACATGGACTGAAATTATTGAATTAGTTGAAATCAGAATCAAATATTCAAACCGTGCACAACTGCAAACTCAAACATGTGTCTCAGGACCAACAATTATCAAATTATACAAACTAGTAAGTCAACCTACTAATAGTTTTAGTCCAATGCCAGCTGCATCGAGTATTTCAAAACAGTATTTCAGTAACTTTTTGTATTGGAACGTGTAAAGATTGTAATCCGAGAAGTAACTCAAACTGTCATATTTATGGGTTGCATTTTCATAACTCCAGTTTGACGCGTTGGGCGACTGTAAACAATGTGTCTTACCGCTGTGTAGCTTTCTAAAGCCTTTTTATACTCCCCTTTGAGGAACAACCAACCCCCGTCGGCCATCAAAGTGGAGAAAACTCCTTTCGGTTTTGCGCCCTCCTGGTCTGCACCCGCATCTGACATGTTATTAACAATTTATTTCCCAAAACGATACTGGCAAACAATTTTACCCAAAAGCGTTAGCGCTTCCTGTCGAGTGGTAACCCTAGCAACCGCAATAACAAACTCGAGGCGAAGAAACGGCACCCTCTTCTGCTCAGTGCACGTTAGTACATCTATTTGACTTCTCAAAATGCACCACAATTTTTTTTCAGTTGATCATGCAGCTTTTTGTTAGACGTTAAACTACATATTGTAATTTTTCTCCACTAAAAACACAAGACAAACGTTTAGGGGAAACCCAGAAGAGGCCAACTTTATTGACACGGCTGGTAAAGACAGAAGGGTTTCACCAAGAGGGCATTAACAGTGAGGGCAAAAGTGAGGCTGCCCCTCCCCCCCCTTTTCTTCACGATTACACGCATCAGGACGTAAATGAGCGGCTTGGATTCCATCATCACGCAGCGCCTGGCTTTCTTAGACATTACCTGACCACATCGTGTCGCGTTTGTTCAATCGAAACGCCTGTTCCGGGCGCGGCGTTCGATCGGGCAGCTTGCACCGCAGCCAAGGAGCACAAAGAGCATCATCTGTTTGTGTGCAAATCGTCAAGCCGACCAAGCAAAAACAGTTATCGTCCTGAAACTGTGTCATCACTGGTGTCTCTTTTCAACCCAACGGTAGAGCATCTTTATCATACAAAGACGACTCTGACAGCAAAATTTACAATAAATACATATCAAAATAAAAAAAAAAAAAAAAATTGACAATCATCACAAATCAACACTTTACATTCCCGTAAAATGTGCAATGCAGCAATCCGTGAATGGCAACACCAAACATAAAACCTGTGACGACGGTGGCGCGGGGGGCGAGGGGGAAGGATTTGCCGCCTTAAAAGCCAGCACAGCTGTTCTCTGCTGCCGTCTCTCTAATGTGCTCCAGCTGTTGGGAATTCAGAAGATGTTCAAGTTTTCCTATTGGCTTATCACAAGGATTCAGTTTTCAGTGTGAATTTGTAGCAGCCGACTGTCTGTATGACAGATTCTTCTAAAAAAAGAAAAAAAAAAAGAAAAAAAAAAAAACAGGACGGGGTGTTACTTACTGAGTGATTTTCTTCAGAAACCACTGAGCAAGTTACCAATTCTCATGCAGAGAAAACTCCTTCAGCAGGAAGTTGCGATTTAGTTTGGTAACGTCGTGCGCAGTTGCATCTCCCTTTTGCCAGGATGTCACTTCCTGCATGGAGCCTAAAAGCTGACACGACAGGTGCACCATCTCTCCTATCTCGGGGGGAAAAATATATATATGTATATATATATAAAAGGGAGCATTTGGACCACTGTTGCTAGCCATTACTGACTTTCAAGTTTGTTTCATTCTGAGCGAAGAAAGCCAAATCCAAAACCAGTAACACTATCAAACTCAGTTGGAGCCACCTTGGTGCTCTTGCTTATACGGGCATTAAATCTTTTGCTGCATCGGGTTGCATTCATTCAGTGAATGGCATAGACAAGAAGCTGACTTTGCAATCAGTCAGTCATTAAATACAGATGATGGGTTGGGATGGTTGACATTGTTGAAAAGTCCTGATGGCGAACTGTGGGAGTAGATGAATCCTCCAATTAACCAAACTGGAAGAAGAAATTTCCTGGTCCAGATGCTGCAACAGAAAACATCAACGATCACTTTCATACATTATCCACACACACACGCATTAACACAGGGGACGGAAGGTGACATTTCTCACAGGTTTTTATGAACGCAGCAAATAAATTACCTTCAAAACTAAAACCACCGGGGCCTCCAAAGAACGCCTTGAAAATATTGTTGGCATCAAAATCTGGTGGGGACAGTAAACAGGTAAAAAAATCATCGTCGGTGAAAACTTTCCAGCAGGAGAAGTTCTGACATCAAGTATTACGGCCGTTTTAAAACAGAAGTGCGGTTTGCAAGGTTAGACGTGTAATCTGTGTGCTGACCTCCCACGTTCATGCCGTCATCCTCCAGATCTTGACCACTGTCGTAGCGAGACTTCTTCTTGGGGTCTGAGAGCACGCTGAAGGCCTCACCCACCTCCTTGAACTTCTTCTCCTCTTCCTTCTGCACCTCTGGACTTGCGCCACTATGACGGTCTTCACGACGGAGAAAGAAAAACATTGTAAAAAAAAGAGCACGAAAGTCGTTTTGGGTGGATGAACAACATAAAGTATGATGAAGAAAATGCACCATGGTTGCTTTCTGGTCATAAGAGGAAAAAAATTCAGTCAAGCACCTGGGTGATGTAAAAGAGCCCGTTTGCGGTAAGCCTTCTTGATCTCTTCTTCCGTGGCGTTCTTATCCACCCCGAGCACTTTGTAGTAATCTTTTCTCTTACTTTTCTTCAACTCCAACTGGGCATTTTTAAGGAGATGTTTGTGTTCTGCAGAGCAACAGAAATGTGAGAGCTCACCAAGCCGTTGCAGGCAGCAAAAACACTAATGCTTTACGTTGCCGTGACAGAGGAAACACTTGGGGTGGAAGCAGATTCGGATCCTCACCTTTTGTCTTCTCTGTCTGGTAGACCTTCTCATAGTCTCGGACTGCCTCTTCGTACTGCTCCGTGTCCATGTAGCTGCAGGGTTAGGTGCAAGGCATTGTTTCGTTACCCAGTTGGGGCGATTAAACCGAAGGCTGCATAATAACACTGTGCGCGACGAAACCAAACTCGATACAACCCATCATCTCGCCGAATGGTCACGTTAGCGATCGTGCACATACCACTGCGCTCGCCGTAAATATGCCTTGATGTAGGTCTCATCTAGTTTAATGGCTTTCGTGCAGTCTTCGATGGCCTGTTCTAGTTTCTTGAGCTGCAAGAAGAAGTGCGACCATGCAAGAAGGAAATGGAGTGAGAGACGTAGTGGCCCACTTTTGTTAATGTGACAGAGCAAAGTACAGCACGGCGACCACGCCGACAGCCCATGCTTGTGCTACACATTCTACTTTTGGTTTGAAGGATGAATTTGAGTAAAAGGTGCAAGCTTTACGTCCCTCCTGCTTTTATCTGGCATTATTTAGCAGAATGGCAGCACTACATGTGGATTCACAGATTTTTGTTAATTGTGTTTCCTTTTGGGTACCTTTTTTTGAACAGACAAGTCTCACTCTCGTCTCAAAAAAGATTTTCTTTGGATAAGTAACCAATAGGTGATCCAAAATGTCAAATAAATGCACGTGTTCCATCTTCACAGCTTTAGTTATAAATATTCGTTTCATCTTAACCTTATAGCAACTTGCCAGATGTTGATGCAACCAGCGGTGTCTCCTGTGCGTGTTGCTTACCTTGGATCCAACAGTAGCCCTGTTACAGTACAGCTTGGCATTGGTCTTGATGTTGTTAGGGTCTATTGTTAGTGCCTCAGAGTACAACTCGTAAGCTGCCTCAAAGTTTCCCTCCTTGAAGGCTTTGTTCCCCTCCTCCTTCTTGGCTTTCAGAGCTTTAGCATTCTATGAAAACAATATATATGGCATCTTAAAAAACAAGCACTGATTAACGTGGGATCTCCTCTGCCATTTATGCCCGCTCTAAAGGAGAATACTGGCATTTCGATATAAATGGCTGAATTCATAGGAAAAAAAAAACTGTTTAAGAACTGTTAAATTGACACATGAAACTCTTTTATTTACTGACGCACTCACTCTGCACGCAAGCCGAGCTTTGTCGTGGTCAGGAGCCATACGCAGGGCCTGGACAAAGAACTGGACAGCCTTGTCGATGCAGTCCTCGTAGTACAGACAGAGGCCGCGTACGTACAGCGCATCCGCATTCGTGGAGTCCATTCGCAGTATATCGCTGTGTGGGAAAATGATTACAACAAATGTTAAAATAAAATTAAAAAATAAACACAACTAAAACATTTTATGTCATTACCTGTACAGCTCAAGATCACATAATTTCACTGCTCTACTCTATGTTTCAACAAAATAACTGGGTATCCAAAAGTCAATCAAACATGCTACCTTTACCTGGCGACTGACTGAGCCTCTGGGTAGCGTCCGAGCAGGGCTAAACACTCTGCCTTCAGGATCTTGAACCTATGGCAGGCTGAGGCCGACTCCAAGGCTCGGTCCATGCAAAAGACGACCTGGAGGCAACCACAGATACCTGCAATCTCTGTTGCTTTACATGTCAGCGACTTTCAGTGAGGTATGACTTACCATCCTGAAATCTCTCTTGTCGAACCCGATCTCTGCCATTCTCTCATATTCCAGGATAGATTCTGCATTCTTCAGCTGACAAAGCAATCGACAGAATTCAGTGACAATTTGAAAGTAGCCAGATAACCTTTATCGCTCAATAAAGCTGATCTTTATTGCTTATTGCTCAACTGTTTCCACTCGTCTTAAGGGAACTCCTCTTAAGTTGCTCAGCATTAAAATTTTGCAGTTCATTCAAACTAGCTTGGTAAAAGTTTTCAGATCATAAGAGAAGGTCACCTCCTGATGGGCCTGGCTGTTGTCAGCCTCCAGCTCCAGAACCCTCTGGAAACACCGACTAGCTGCCATAGCATTGCCGAGGGACAAGTGGCATTTGCCCTCTCGCAAATGACCCTGTGAATGAAAGGCAGTTTGCAAACACCAGTTTCAGTTCACACACTCAAGCGACAGCACTCCTCACTACTACATAGAACCCATTCATGCCTTCTCTCAAGGGCTTCAACATAATGGAATGGCTTGTTTAATAAAGCATACCTTCATAAAAGAGTTGTCAAGTCGTACTGCTTGCTGGGAATCCTCCAAAGCTTCTCTGTAGCGACACAGCATCATAAGCGTGGCTGCCCGGTTTCCATAGTAACTTGCATTTTTGGGACACATGTCTGTATATTTAAAAAAAAAACAAACTTTGCTATTACGCCATCAAAGACTGACAGAAACAAAAACTTTGGATTCATATGAAATGCAGAGAATCTAGTATTTAGAATAATTACCTATAGCCTTGGTGTAGTAATTGAATGCTTCTGCATAATCCTTCTTGATATAAAAAGCATTGCCTTGCTCTTTGAAGCCCTCCGCTTCCCTGTGCAAAATGGGCAAACATACACATTAAAAGGGTTAAAAGCATATTTAAAAAAAAAAAAATATCTGTGTGATGAATGAAGTTGAGGTGTACTGGCACGTGATTTGAGCAGACTAATTCTGAGGCGGTTATCTCGAGCTGTACAGCTGTGACCTCTGAGTATCATCACATTCATAATAATGAGCCCAGGGAGCACGTCGGGGATTGTGAATGAAGACTGTGCCCCGGAGAGCCCACCGGCCGGGCTCAGCTAAACTTAGGAAGAGCCAAACCAGCTGGGCAGAAGTGTCTACTCCAATCAAACTTAGCTGACAGGGGGAGACGAGCCAGGAACATATGACACCATGCTGTGGACGACAGCCATTGCTTATTTTGGAAGTCTGTCATGTATGAACCGTGCATCATGACCACACAGCGGGAGGATGCTGCCATTAACTTCACGGCCAGATGGCACCGCAAGGGGGGATGATAAAAGTCGTGTGAAGCCAGTGCTCTTAAACCGTCTTGAAGTTTCCTACCCACTCGACAGTCTCCTGCAGACTGTAGCGCGCCAGCTAGCTGGTGGGGGACGATCGAGCTAGACGCTATCTGGGAGCCAAATTTAGCTCAACAACGGTGGCGCGCCAGTTAGCCTCCGTAGCGTGTGACGCGAAAATGAACATGACATTGACTTTCGAGGACGCACATTAACACGATGTTCCCTTGTGGTCGAGTTTCTACCGCTGACAGCGCAGCCTCAATTTCTCGTACCTTTCTAATTCTTCGTCACTGAGCAGTTCCATGTCAGGGTCCATGTTCACAGCATCGCAGTACTCCGTCGCCATTTTGCCGTGATTGGGGAGGGGTGTGGCTTCATACTGCATAGTGGTGGGTCGTTCTCGAACGAACCGGCTCTAAAAGCCGGTTCTTTTTTTTCCGGGAGCCGATTGTTTTGGGGGGGGGTTTTCTGGGAAAGCTGCACGTGATTGCTCAAAGGAGGGACCCACGCAACACAGTGAGACAAGAGCAGAGGAGAGGGAGAGACAGTTAGCTAATACTGAAAGAAGAAACAGGATCAGTCTGTCAAAGCTGAGGCACTTGGTTATTTTGTATGTCAATCTTGGCTGCGTTATAACTGGTCAAAGAATGACTATTGTATGCGGCTGTATAATGTCATTAGGACACTGTGTATGTGACTATGTTATATCGTTGAGTCTATTTCATGAGATCATTGAGCCACTGTGTAGTGTCAATGAGACACTGCGTACAGTGATGTGATATATTGATTGAACCAAAGTGGCTATGATGAACTCCGACACAATCTTGTATCGACCTGTGTGTTGTACACAGACAGAGCCCTCGGCTGGGAACTGTGTTCAGTCGGACTGGCCAGCTGGGTATTTTCTCTGCATATGATTATAATAAATTCCGTGTCTGAGACCTGGTGCTCTGTCCCGACACTTCTTGGAGCCGTTTCAACAAAGAACCAACAATCCTTACAGTAGGAATAAAAATCATTCCATATTATGTACATTAGTCATTCATTTTAGCAAATAATCTGGTAATATAACAGCAAAAAATCTGAGGAGCCGCTTGGGTGCGCTTTTTAGTGAGTCGAGCCAAAAGACCCGGCTCTCTGAAACGAGCCGAAATTCCCATCACTTGTACTGCAGTCGTGACTTTACGTATAGTGTAAACAGGAAGTAGCCTGCTCATGAAGGTAAGCGGTTAGCTTGCTACTAAAAAAACGGCAATAGTTAATACATATCTAAATGTTCAGAGAAAATGAAGGTGCATGTGCGCTTGAGGACGTGCTTTATTCGGGTTAGTCTGTTTTTAACACTTGCGGTTTGGTATTTTGGCTCTGTGTCACCCTGAAAGCTAATGCTAAGCTATTCTTAATAAAGCGCTTTTAGCATACTTAGCTAGCAAACGTTTCATTCTGTCATCGGTGACAAACTTAACTTACATTATTTATTTACCTGTTAGTTAAGGTGGCGAATATGAATATGACGTTGCAACGTAACTTGAATTACTCAATGAATATCTATACTATAACACTGGCACTGTAGCGAATTGTTTTGATATACGTTCGTTTTCTTTACGCAGAATTTCTGACCTTAGAAGTGACAGATCATCATGGGCAAAAGCTGTAAAGTGGTGGTGTGCGGCCAGGCTGGCGTTGGTAAAACGGCAGTTTTGGAACAACTGTTATATGCCAATCATGTTGCAGGTATGGAGATTATGCTGCGTTTCCTCCATAACAATAATTAATTACCAGGGGTGTAACGAAACACGATTAGGTGTGTACCTCGGTTTTGGAATCACGGTTCGGTACATTTAGGTACAATGGGGGAAAAAAAACCCCAACAGAAACTCCTAAATGCATGATTTTAGTTTATTTTCATTTGTTTTGAACAGTCAGTCATGCAAGTTACAGTTTGCTCCACCTTGTGTTATGTAGAGCCATAGTACATAAAATAGTTGGTACTGCTCATAGCGTGTATGAAATTGAACAAAACTATTTGCTCTTGTGTAGGTCATATCTTTAAAAGGCAATAGGTTAGAATCAGCTACAAAATTGAAAATCATTTCTCATGTTATAAACGTGC
>CAAKHG010031322.1:0-23546 GCA_901007715.1 Dactylopterus volitans | reverse complement strand
GGTGGATCGGCACACACTCATCGAACCCTTTGTCTACCTGGCAAGCAAAATGACCCAGCCGCAGAGCAAGTCTACTTTCCCTCTCAGCCGTAATAAGAATAAGGGGAGCGGTTCTACAGACAGCTGAATGATGACACACCATTCGTGTTCAACATGGAGAAGAGATGCTTGGAAGGGAACTCAGTTTTGCTTTAAAAACAACAACAACCCTGTAATTAAGGAGTGAGCTATTTTTGAGAATGTGGACATATTTAGTTGGCAGAGAAGGCGGACTAATTGTATTCTACAGAGTGCTGCTGGTGTTGGTAAAGCATTCATATCGAGGCTTTGATTAAATACCGATTAGATTGAAAATCCTTAAATCATCTTTTTTTGGAAATTGAAAAGGCTCAAGCGGTTTTCTCATTCCACTTAGTGTTAGTTGAGTTGTTTTTGTTTGTTTGTTTTTTTTACCAATTATAACTACATACAAATTCTTCATAAAGACTCATCATGGTAATGTTGCTCACACTGCTGATTCGGATGGGCAAACATGGAGCTTATGAGCATACATATTTTGCTGAAAGGCAATGAGCGTCAACCTTCTGTGGATGCCCTTCCTGTCAAACCTCTGCCACTTAATGTAGAATTGAAATGACAGTTAATAATTTCAATCTCCCGACAATCAACACTTTGATCCCAGTTTGTACTTCAGAGTTTTATGATGTCAGACGTTCACTGTTGTCAATGTGTGGAGAAATTTTGACCATACATATTTCTGCTGGCTACCAACTAAAAACATGCAACACCACATGTATTCATAGGGAATCTGAAATGATGGCAGTCACAAATGTTAACTAATAATTCATTCAAACAGATGCTGAATCTTGTATTGTAAAAGGGACGAGGACAAGGGATTTTGTTGACCCTTTTTTGAAGCTATACAGTAAATGTGCCATTTGTTGATGTGCAATTTGTTAATGTGGACATTTGTTACGCTACACGTGTTCTGTGCTAAAATTCACTGTTGGATGTTGTCAAGTGAATAACTGTCATTCCTCACCACAAGCTGCCTTCTGCACTGGCTTTAGCACTTAGAATAGAAGATGAAGGTCTTCAGATTAGAGTGCTCTCTGCAGGCTCAAGTGTAACTTTTTTCTGTTACTACACATATTGAACGTACAGCACAATAATCAATATGATTTAACAATAACAATATAAATTAGATTCTCTGTTACAATCAGCTGAGCTGTAAAATAAAAACCTACAGATGTACACATTCGACAATCCCTGAATCAAGTTGCAGTATTCAGGGGTGTGAGGTAAATATGTGCAGCCTCTGTTATCCGAACAGGTGAAATATTGTCTTGAATTTTTACACCTTTTTGTAATTCTGTTGCATTTGTTTATTTATATCCTTCAAATTTGTTGCCTTTTTTTTTCCAAGTTTCATTTGGAGATAATTTTCTCTGCATCAAGTCTGTTACACTGGACGAAACTATCTGTACATCCTGGTGGTACAGTGAGGCCTGTGAGGGACACATAATAAAAAAAACAAATCAGTGCATAAAAACACAATTAAAAAAATCATTACTTAAAGAATTGAATGTGCACTGTACAGAAAAGAGGATGTTTGAAAATGAAACAGTATGAATAAATGAACAAAAATGGTAGTTGTTTTTATTTACATCAATTTATTTTGAAAGTGTTTGCCTCAATTGTTACTCCGCCTACGGACATTATAAATATACATATTTTTTACACATTAATAACAAGCTGTATGTACTGAGTAATTTATTGATCACTGTGATTGTTTAGTGCATGTAAAATTATCCCTCTAGGCTGCGCCCCTCCCATTGGTCATAATGAGGAAGTGAGTCTCGCAGGTGCTTTGTTAAGTGACCTGGATGTCGTCATTGGTGCATCTTAGTAATGACTGTGACAAACACATTGGTTGAATTTCATACTAAGGAAGAGCAGGAACATCATATAGTTCTGAGTTTTGTGCCTTCGAAGACTTCACGCCGCAATCGCAGGAACCAGTTATTTGCTTGCATTGAAAATGAGACAATTCAGACAAGGTCAGACGAGCCAGAGGAAACGATCTGCTAATTCAACACATGCCATGTTGACGGAGGAGGTGAACTCACGATAATGAGAAAACCTCAAGTGGAACATTTATGGAATGATATTACGCTCACCTTAGTTTCCCCCCAGGGTGCCATCATCTCATTTCAATCATGTTCTTTTTAATGACTAGAATGGAGGTTGTGCACGTCTTCGCTCGGAATGCCACAGTTATTGTATCGCACGCTGGTGTTAATTCAAAGCCTCTGAGTTGAAATAGCCGTCAATATGTCCTCCTATCAAAGCCAATCTGTGTGACGGCGCCATCAACATGACCATGACTGACCCACAGAAAATAACAGAAAAAGAACATTCATTAAATGAGAAATTCCTGGAGTGAAGCAGGCCTACAGCCCGATAAGTCACTTACCAGTGTGATTTATTAACCGTTTTCTTTTGAACTGTTCTGTTCGCAATAGAAAAGAAAAAAAAAATTGTCCACTTGCTTGTCACAGTCACAGGGCAACGAGGCGGCGGCCTTGTGTTGCTATCGGTAACAGTCCTCTACTATTGCATGGCGGCGTGTCTCATGGCTGCAGCTGAGCATCCAGTTTATTTTTCCTGTGAAGAGTGAATTGATTTAAACCTCGGACGCGGCTGCATTGTCACCATCGCGGAGTGTCAGATTAACAAAGCAATTCCAAACAGCAGTGAACACAAACACACACGCACGCACGCACACACACGCACAGTTTGAATGGCAGTGCCACCTTTACTCTCTGCTGTATGAGACTTTTTCTGCGGGCCGGAAATATCAGCTACCCTTGAGCCATCCATTATGCCAAATGTTAGTTGTCACGCTAGCTGCCCACAAGCATCCGAGACAGATCATTTGTCCTGGAATCGCCGGGTGATTTCATCTGGGTTAAGTCAAGCTTGAGGCATTCTGAACCTTGTGAAAATTGGATCTTGGTTGTTGTTTACTGTGTGTGTGCTCAACCACGCTGCGTTTGCGCAGCCACTGAGTATATATGTATTTGACACATCTGGCATTACCCACCAGGACATGTCGACACGTCGTCTCCCAGCTGATCAATAGAAACACAATTTAGGCTCAATAAAAGACTTCAAAGGAAGACACGGTGGAAGCTGAAGGATAAATAGATTTATTTCACTGCTCAGTTGCGCTGTAATTCTCTCGTCTGTTTGCCTTTTCGACCTAAAGTGAAAATTTGCAACATCAGAACAGCAATAGAATAGCACCACTGTGCAATAGATAGCATTTTCTCATAAATTCTACAGTAGCATAATTTATTGTTGAAAAAATGATACCTACATTTATATTGAGAAATAAGCACCCTAGACTTAAGAACTAGATCAACCACCCTTAATGACTGATCTTAGATAATGAAATAATGGATGAATGTCTTGTATTTACCATATTACTGCACAATAGGCTTGTGTATAAATAAATAATCATCTGTTAGTATCATAAGTGAAAGTTTCTTGGTAAACTACAATTACACTAATACCTTATTGACTGTAATGCATGTCAGGTTTGATCTAAGTTCATGATTCAAAAGAATCTGGTCGCAATTTTTCTACAGACTTTAAATATCAAGGGTTTCTTCTAATTTAAAATAAAAACATCAGTAATTCTTTGTAAAATATCTTCTTTTAATCCAGCTGCCACTGTTGTGCATAAATGATACACCATCCTTCTGATGGTGTATTTTCTTTTTCCCGTTTACTGCTATATATTTACATGGGACGAGCTTTGAATAAAGGAGCAGAGACTGACCACAACAACGGGACTTAAGGGTGTCGCACGTTCCACAGGGAGCATCAAGATAAGGTGATGGATCAATACGTCGGATGCGCCGGTGTCACAGCTTAGCAAGGTCATCACATCCCACCAGATCACTGGCTTCAGTCCTGTGGATCAATGGCTTTACTTTGACTGGCACCACTTAAAAGATGCTAGACTTTATATATGCTTATCTCCCGTTTCCGCGAAGGAGGCGCTGGCACATGGTCCGGCATCGTAAAGGACAACATCCAGATATAATGTCGGGCTTTCCTGCAACTTAACAAAATGGCCGGAGTGCTATAATGGAGTCAGTTGAACCAGATGCATCATTGTTCAGAGTGACAGATAACCCCCCCCCCAATCACCATTCAGGTGCTCCCCAGATTAACCATGTCAGATTTGGTTTTGGTGTTGCAAGACCGTATTATGTTGGCAAACACATCACATGATGACTCCAGTAGGTCGTGATCGTGCTCCCGCAATCCAAGGAGTTTCATTTGTTTAGTATAAAGCCTTTCTGCAGTACAAAATACTCTGGATTGACCATCTGTGGAGAATCATCTGGACATAAAGGAGATTAATCTGTCTGAATCACATCAGCCACCCAGGTGTATTATTCTATCACTCTTCTGTGTGCCGCAGATGCAACTGACACGGTTGCTTTAACTTGCTCCCATTTGCTTTCACTATTGTATCTTGGCTAAACACCAGTCCTGCTGTCACAAGTTGTTTCCTAAAATGGCTGGAAGATGAGTTGCTGCGGCGGGTTGCCACGCAAACAGATGCTGTGAGGGTGTTGCACACATTTAGAGAAAACAGCAGATCTGCTTGGCAAGACTCAGGATCACAGATCAAGGACTTCTCCTGACTCAGATGATCAGCTCTGACTGACTGACTGATGGAAGTTAACATGATTCAACGCAGCACACGGAAATTTACCAAAGCAAAAATGCAACTGCAATATTGTGCATCTTTGTAAACCCCCCGCCCCCCCAAAAAAAAAAAACATGGGCATTGATGCCATCTGCTTCAGTTGTGTGTATGTGTGGAGGTATTTTTCTTACACACCCACAGATTATTATTGCTCAAATGCCTGAATAAACGCTCTAGTTTCTGGGATGCTGCTATTTTTAATTTTTCTTACCCATCATGCAGACAAATACACAAGCACGCGCACACACTCCCACATACACTTAAATGTTGTTGTTTTTTTGTTCTTTAACCATGTCTAAAAGCTTTATTTACCCAGAATCCATCCGTTGTCCCACTGTTTTATTTATTCATTTATTTATTTATTTGTCAATCTGTCCGTACGTACAGTGTTTCCTATGGAGGGATACCCTGAATGGATGGTCATGTTAGCATTTGCTCAACCTGTCACCCCTGAGAAGGCCTGGTTAATGTGACTTTATTTTTAAAAAAAAAAGAAAAAAAAAAGGCCTTTAATTATCAATTATTATTAAATCAGTCACCATCAACAAGGAAATAAAAGGTCACTCGAAAAAATGCTTTAAATATTTTTTTTTGTACTTAAAAAAACATGTTGGTAAAATCATGTAGATAAACAAACAAAAGCATCTCTCCTTCCCCTGTATGTCGTACAGAGCCTATAATAACATACTCTAATCTAAGATAGCAGTTCATTATGATACAGATAACAATAGCAAATCTGATAAATTTCTATAGTTACTCTATGATTCACTACATATAATTAGCCTTCTCTAGATTATTCATTTTAAGAGAGGTCAGAGTTCCCACTGAGCAATAGAAACAAACAGTGAAGATTAAAGGCTGGCTGGTTCACTGAGTAGTGCGGCTGGGGAGGATCTGGGGGTGGGAGTGTGGAGGTGGTGGTGGTGTGGGCACGGGGGTTGGGTGGTGGGCAGGGAGTCCTGGGGGTTTCGCTTATCCAAAAACACTTCGGGGTGGGGGTTCTTAAACAGAAATATACATTGGATCCAAGATTTTGTATCAGTACTGGATGGCAGTTACAGGGTTTTCACGACAGATGGCACTGCTGCATCACAGACAACTATACATATAGCACAATGAAAAATGCATAGGATTTGCTCCATTACTGTAATTTAAGAGAACATGATTTGGTATGT
Organism: Dactylopterus volitans; assembly: GCA_901007715.1. Taxonomy (NCBI): domain Eukaryota; kingdom Metazoa; phylum Chordata; class Actinopteri; order Syngnathiformes; family Dactylopteridae; genus Dactylopterus; species Dactylopterus volitans. Next base: position 17,582 of record CAAKHG010031322.1, on the reverse strand, counting down.
GCTGCAGGAAGGATGATGTGTGCGCTCCAAGTCCTTATGAGACCTTGCCAACAGTCTGTTTTGGCGGAGGCAAGCAGGGTTGAATGTCAGGAGATATCCCGGGTGGGTGGGTGAAGCAGCACACGGGCATGAACAGCAATATGACAGTCGCTTGTGACCCTCATCTCTGACGTAACGTTTGTTTGGCTCAGTGGAAGTCATACAAAAGTTCCCCTGCATGGCTAATAAGTGAAACAGCAATGTCATGTGGCGCTGGGGCATCCTCGCCGCAGTGCGAGAGGGCAGCTATAAATGGAACAGCTCGGCTCAGAGTCACAATGTGGCGAATGACCGTGAGCATCAAACATCAAGGGCAGCACCGTCAGGAAAACCCATCATTTCAAATGGCTCTTTCAGAGTTGGCCCTTGGTAGTGTTGGAGTACACTGTTGATGATGTATAAAATAGATAAAGCCATTGACACTGAAAACACAACACAACACAAACATACTGAATGTATTGCTTTTTAACGTGAGATTTGTCTTCATCATGGATGCACAATAACGTGATCATTACCCCCCTGATTGTTTTTTTTTTTCCCCCCTGAAGAAAAATTCTCACTAAAATCAAAATGGGGTTTGTAAAAACATACACTTAGAGCAAAAAAAGGTGAATATCAACACAGTTTTCATTGCTTTTGTAAGTAAATCAGTTTTAAGGTGCTTTTAATGTGGTTGCCATGGCACTGTGCTTTGTTCCCTCCTACGCTGTGCGCACACGCTGCAACAGCATGTCAATCAAGTACCGGCTGAGCAGCCTCCCCACCCACTGTCATCCAAACTTTTCATTGAGCTCTGCAGCCCCATCAAATCTTCAAGTTATCCACTGCGTTTTCGGTGTGCCGTTATGGATTTTCCATTATGTCTGTTGATGCTGTGCATGTGTGTTGGAGGGAGGTTTCCCCTGCTCCTCATCATCTCACGCTGAGATCGCGTTAAAGGAAACAGCAAGGTGACGATGGCGGGGTGAGGAAGGGGAGAAAAGAAAAAAAGAACATCACAAGGGGAGGGGAATATTGGCGTTTTGCAACGTAAGACATCCATAGCTCCAAAAAACGTTTTTGTGCTGCTAGCTTGGCAAGAACATCATGTTCGAGCTGCATCGCACGAAGGATGCGCCAGTGCAAAAAAGGGGAAAAAAATTTGCAGAAGAAAGATTTGAAAATTGAAACAAAGTCAGGTTGACAAGCTGACCTTTTCTGGACCTTAATGAGGCTTAATCCTGAGGATGCAGGGAAGGAAAAAAATGGAGGAAGGCTATGACTGTGGTTGTGACTCACGCGGAAAGAAATGTTTAAAAGTTGAGGACTTGAGTTGTTTGTGAGTGTCTGAAAGAGGGCTGGAGGTGCAAAATGGTGCTGATGGGGTTTTAACATTATGGACATAAAACTTGTAGTTATAGGTCCACATAATGCTCACAGAGAGGACTCATATTTGTCCTTTAAAAGTTTAAAGTTGAGAAGGAGTACTTGTCCAGCGAGTTGCTTGATAATTGTGTTCATTTGCTTTAATGACCTATGACCTATCATATATGATCATCCTGTTTTCATAAAACCTCTAAAACCAATAAGAGCATCAAGTAAAGGGATCTTATTTTGTGGCAACCACACTAAACATACATCTAGACTTGTCTATATTTGTTCTCTAATAAATTACACAATAATATCCATAATCCAAACCATGTTGACCCACGAAATGGCTATAAAAGCGGCCTCTGTGCACCAGTCACTGTCTGAAGGCCTGTCCTGCTCCTTAGGTCATAATAAGGGGAGCAGAAAGAAGGCATGATGGGGGGGATCGTGGCCTTTATGATAGGAACGTCTCTCGAACCTAATGGCCTTCTGGGCATCATGACGTGTGCATTCTTTCCATCTTTAATCACAGACTGCATAGTTTGCGTGTGGCCTTTGTCATCTGGGTCACACTAAAGAAGGGCCCGGGGTTTGGTAAAGGGACAAGGGTGAAGCTCAAATGGGAAGTGAGCCGTGTCTTTAGTAGGGGGAGAAGATGATGGGTGTGTGTGTGGCCCGCAGTGGCCCAGGGGCAGGCCGAAACAGTGCAGGACCCAGGAAGGGGGTCTGCATGAACGTGGTGGTGCCCACTGGGTGACGCAGAGCCAGCGGGTTAGTTGCCACTGTGCACAGAGTTGGTGGGTTGAGGGGGCTGGGCAGGAAGCCAGTTGTCAAGCTCTTGGTCAGCTGCTTCTGCAAGGCCAGTTTGGTCTGGAGAAGATGGGAAGGGGAATGGTGAGAGGTGAGAGAAGAACACAGTGAGGGCATGTTTACTTCGCAAACATGTTTCCCAAACTCAAGGCCCTTTTTTTTTCCAACACACAGCTGCAGCATCGAGCCTGCGGAGGAATGGGTGCTCATGCATTGCTTCATACTTCATACCAGACAGAGCTGGATCGCTGACAGCTTGCTGCATGAACACTCATCAGACACAAATACGTACAACGTCGTGATAGGCTAATGCTAGGACCTCAGCATGGACAAATTGTAGCCTGTTTCAGCCAAGACAAGAGAATCAATGGCATGCATCCCCTACAGCACACTGATGCAAAGGTTTAGCAGGACAGTTTTCATAGTTCAACCTGAAGAGGTGTGAATTACTCACTGATCATGGTATTTATGCAGACTGGATGAAACTGAAGCACCTTTAAGGGACACTGTTATGTTTTTCATTATTTTCTGTTATATTTATTGTAAACAGCTATATAAAATGTTACAATGGCACATATATCCTGGTGTCGTTGTTTAAATGTGGCAAAAGTTCCAGTTGAGGAGTTAAACGTACTGTATGTAAGACAAATCCCTGTGATCTAAAATACTGCTGTGAATGCTCAGTCTCCAATGTTTTTTTTTCCCTACTTATGTGCCTCAGTGATGTCAGTAAATCTGCTCCAGTCACAGCGTAACCACAAAGTAAAGAGGGAAGCTGCTCCCCGGTGGTGCTGTCTGCTCCTCAGCAATTAAGGTAGAAGTTTCCACTGACGGCTTCGTGCCTGAAAGTCGGGTGACAACATGTAATATATAACAATTCCGCTTTCACCCAGGACAATGGGGTTTGCATCCTGTGTGGAGGCATGATGGCTCATTTAAATCAAAGGATGACCTAAGGGGTTCCATAAAAGGCTGGTATAGGATAAATAAGTGCATTTATTCTATACTGTGGAGTAGTTTCACATGGATCATGCAAAGCCATTGTCCCAAATTGAACATAGAGTGCTATAAAGTAGCATCATAGGTCCTTTTTTTATATGTCCAGGCTCTCGAGAGGGTGAGGATCAACCAACTGGCTTGCTTGATGCTCATGAGCATTACCATGAGCATCATTGCTTGATGCTCAGGAGCATCAAGCAAGCTCCATTGCAATCTAAAGTGCCCTATGACATCCTCCTCTGCGAAAGCAAAATTCCAAACTTAATCTACAGATCCTGTCACAGCCAGCAGTCAAGAATCTTTTGAATCACAGCGTGGCTCTCAAGCTCTTTTTTTTTTTTTTTTTTATAAGCTCCCGGGCTCTTTTTTGTAGACTTTGAAGGTGCCTCTGAAAATATTCAGTTCATAGTTTGCTCCTTCAAAGAAACAGGCAGCTGTTTTCTTGGCCGCAATTTCTTAGCGGCCAAGATAAATTCACCACTTCCGTGTGGCTGTTTGTGTGATAGTTTGAGTCATCAACCTGATCAACCCGAGTCGTCTTCTGTCGCAGAAATTCGGAGAAAACTACAAACTTTTAAGGCCAACTTTTGAATACATAAAGGTTACATATTTGATGTGCAAAATACAGAATTTGAGTTAAATGCGTTTAAGTGTATTTGTATTGTTTTACATGCAAAACACTTCCATGATATGTAGATGTGTGACAAGAAAATGTTTTAAATGTACGAGAGGGACTAGAATTTTTTAAGGCACTGTAATATTTAAAACAGAAATAGACATTACTAATTTAAAAACCGTTGGCTAACTTGAATTCATCTGTCTACAGCATCAACAGAGGCCACCGCATTGATAACACCACCAGTGAGTAAAAAAAACATAGGAATGACATGGTTTCTGCATCATCTTTTCTTGGTCCTCTGCCCCGTGGCCAGGCCTAACGTTCAGCCAGCTGTGGCTCTCACCCTCCAATCCAACCCCGGCGCCCGCCTCTCCCGCCACTAACCTGCGAGGAGAGGGAGGTGAGGTTGTACTGGCTGAACACTTTCTTCATGGCAGACACAGCCACGCCTGCATATCCACTCCATCTCACATTCTGCAGGACGAAGGAGGAGGGTGAGGAAGACGAGGAGGAGGAGTTTGGAGAGGAGGAGAGACGGGAGGGTGTGTGATATGACAGGAGTAGAGAGGTGATGAATGTGGAGTGCTGATTCAGGCTGTTAAAGCTGGTCAGTGTGGGAGAGCGGGACGAGTTTAGACCCGTGTCAAGGGTAGGGGACTCACTGAGTACAAGTGTGTGTCTAACCTCTGTGACAATGCACAGGGATGCTGCCTCGCCGAGACATATCAGACCTGTCTGCGAGTGGATTTTACTCCAGCACCGCTTTTCACACCAACATTAGCATGAAAAGATAGCACGAAAGCAGTGATTGATTCATTTCAAATTACCAGCAGCACTGGGTCTGATTGACTGCATCTGAGTTTGTTTGTTTGTTTTTTTTTTCTTTCTTCTTCTTCTTCATCTGGTGGGCCATGTTTGACGTCATCACGCTGGTGATGTCACGAACGCAGCAGAAAACAGGGCAGTAAACAACAGAGCGCAGCATGGAAGCCAGTGAGACTTTGGTAAATGTTACTATTTTTACATCTTGTACTTTGGTCCCTCTTTCAAACTGAGTGACAGACTGAACGATGCTGGCGCGCCTCACGAGCAAAGACGGATGGAATTTGTGGCTCGCAGCCTCAGAAGTTACAGACTGAGGCTGTGGCTAAATTACCGGTTGACGGGATTATGCAAATCAGCGTGTCCACCTAGCCGTCAAGTTTATATCACTGCAGATTGGGCGCAGAGCCGATAAACACCTGCCACTTAGGCAGCCATTTGACCTGTGAATAAATGCAGTTTGCACCCTTTCGCACTGAGGACAAAAGCTGGATGTTAGCGGGCGTATGAAAGTGGGCTTAAGTCTGTTAGGCCTGAGGTCAAATCAGAGATACATCAAAACTGTTTTTTTTTTTTTTTAAATGCGTTTGTTTATAAGAAAGACTAAATACATCCCAATATTTGGCTGGTTGTTCAGGCGTATGTGCTGTGAGAGAAAGGGAATTATGTTTAGTTTGTCTTCATTGACTTTGTGTGTATCCATGCATATTTATGTGACAGTGTTTTGTTTCGTTTTTTTTTTTCCTCTCCGTGTCTTTGTGCTGAGACTTACCGCTAAGCTGGAGCTTGGCTGGCTCTTGCTGTGGGGGGTAAATTTGGGTTTGGGTGGTTTTCCGGCCAGCCTATCTTTGTGCCTTCTGCTATTCATGTGCTGCCGAGAACCAGAGGAAATACCATTAGCGAGCTAACAAGCATCTGCTGTGCCACAGTGGAAGAACTTCAAGTGTTATCTGCTGAATTAATAATAGATACACATAAGAGTGTGACTGAATGCACAGATATGACGTCACGTTCTTTTCCACCAGCGCCACACCATTTCCATTTCTGGCTACAGTACTGATTCTTATGCCCTCCCGTAATAGGGGGATGTGTTTGTATACTTTTAAGTCCAGTGGAGGTGAACATGGCTACATAGTATCCTGTGTCTTTCCCACATTCCACTGGCAACGCTTTCAAGACAGTCCGTCCGCTATGATTCCACTAACATTGCAAGATAGTTAATCAACTTTCCCAACATGGCGTGATGCCAGTGTCACCAGAAAATAAAATATGGGAAGCAATAGTGACGTGCAACAATGATTTGTGAACACAAACATGCTCAGTGCGGAGCTTTGTGTGGTGTCGGAGTGACGCAGAAATGGCCGTTAAACACCGCAAGCCTCCTTTCAATGGTTTAATTCATGTGGCTTTAAATGAAACTGCTGTTTTGAATTAAGCTCACCATCAGGGAGTGGGGGGCCGGGGGGGTGACACAACACTGTCTCCATCACCTGACTTGATTGGGGTTCAATACTTTTCTCTGCAGAGACAACACTAGTTCTATGCCCTTTTGAACAAGGCGCTGCCAGGAAAGCTGCACTCTCCCTTGACAAATCCACGCCTCTCCAAACCCCTGTTCCTCTCCTCTCAGCTTTCATTTCACCATTTCGTACATCATAAGAGGGATAGAGAGGCGAGGTCTCCTGTTGTTTCCAACGCCTCCTCTCTTTTCGAGTGACAAACGCTTTTGTTGTTAAAGGTTCAAAAAGTCACATCGTGATCCATACGTTTGGCATATTTCCCCCATTCTGCCCGTCTCAGCCTTAGTCCACCACCTACCATTTGAAAAGTTACTTCACATCTATTGGCCTGAAACAAATCCACCGATGAAAATACAACATGTGCAAAGCAGCATGTGCATCACGGTGGTTTTTGACGCTCACCTGGCTCAGCTGGGTCTCTGAGTTCACAAAGATCTCACACACTTCACACTGGAAGTTCTTGCTGGGCACCCCGACGCTGCCTTTGCTGCCAAGCCTCTTGCTTTTGCAGCCGGCACGAGGCGCCACCACTTTCCCCCTGCGCCGTGGCAGGACACTGTGACCTTCCAGCATCAGTTTGTGCTTTGTACCTGTTGTGGAGAGCAAGAAATTTGTCAGGTTTGCTGTGGAATTACGGCCAGCCGGAGATCAGCTTCCAATGTAAAAATACTTCTGAGAAGAGCTTCTGGATGTAATTACCACTGTTATGTGCTTCTAGTTGGGAGAGGGAGTTGACTGTCACTTTGCAGACAGGACAATGGAGGTGAGCTTTGCTTTTCTTGGGGTCCTTGTCATCATCTGTTTGAGACTCCTCACTCGTGCTGGACTTATCTGCATGGCTGCCAGACTCAGTAGTTGTGCCAGCGGCTTCTGCAGCCTCCGGGACGTCGGGACCGCTGGTGTCTGAGGCAGTTTCAGATAGCTGTGAGGAAGGAGAAATCTGAGGAGGGGAGAGGGTGGCCAGCTCCACAGAGGAAATGTCAGATACTGACGTCAGCATAACTGAGCTCCTGGGACTCTCCTCAAGCTTTACGTCCAGGTTGGCTGATTCTAGATCCGACTGAAGACCTTGATTGAAAGACACAGAAAAGCAAGACACAAGAATATTACCACAATGTGGTTCATTCAGTGAGTTTATTGTAGATAAGGCTTTTTCCATTACCGCCAATAAGCCCAAACAGAGCACGTTGTTTGAAAAACCAAAGCAATGGGCCTGAATAAATAAGACAAATCCCCATGTATGATTATGATAACCAGCAAACACCCTTTAGATTAACTTTTTGAGTGCAAATATGAAGTCAGCAGAATTTATCTCCAAATTACCATTTCACTTTTAATACAATATCGCAGCCAGAAACATTAAGAGTGCTTCTCAAGTGCGAGCATTGTGGCATTTTCTGATACAGTATCAGCCTTTGTTTTCAGCCATGTGGAACAGACTTGATTAGTGGTGGTTTAGGCAAGCAAATGCCATTGGCCTCCCCTTTTAACTCCCCCACTCCTCTATTCTCTCTCTCCATTCAAATGGTGGACCCCGAGTCTCAGTCAATATAAACAAACCTATCGACTGCCAGCCTGGCCGATAAGTCACTCGAGTTCCATTACACATCTCCCCTTCACCCCCTTGCCCTCCCGAGGGAGTTACACACTTCACCCGAGAGCACTGTGTGCTTCTCCCGCTGAATATCTCCATTTCTTTCTTTCTTCCTCCCCCCATCCCTCCCCTATCCAGCCACCCCAACCGTCCTCAATGCAACTGTGCTCCATTGATTTTCCCTTTTTTTCAGTCCCAGAGTAAATTCATCACTGGAGATAAGGGTCCTCCTCTTTCATTCCCATCACAGTAAAATAAGCTGTATAGGAGCAAGATTAGACAGTCCCTTTGCTGTAATGAGAATGACCCCTGGAGGATTGGAGCTCCCCTGTGGGGAAGTCAGGGAAGGTATGATCCTGAGCTTATATGAAAGTCGGGGCCACCTGAGAAGTCTCGAAAGGGGAGCGATACTGATCAGTGGATTAAGCGGGCACCTTACATAGGAAGACATGGAGGCTGCTGGGAATCTAAATACACCAAAAATCCAAATCCTCAGATCATGAGGAACTGATGAAGAATCTTTTAGAAAAGAGTTTTTGGGGAAAACAATCCCACTGAACCTGGCGCAAAAACAATTGGTTTACTGATTAACTTGTCAATCACAATATGAATTTTTCCTTTTAAGTAATTTATCAACTGAAAATTGACTCAATCAAATCAACCAACTGTATCCGGTTCTCATTTCTTTAACTGTGATGCATGTCTCTGGTCTGAACATTTTTACTATTTTTATTTCTTTTTTTTTTTAATAGTAAATAATTCACTGATTAATAACTGACAGAGACAGTAATCCTAAACCGATAGCTTCCCGGGCTCTCCCAGCCTCTGCTCTTTAAAAAAGCCTCTTGTGTGATGTTCAGTCATCTAACTGGCCCTCAGACCGTCTGCATGATGGCAGATGCTGCCACCAACATTGGCAGGCTGTCAGACCAAAGGCCAGCATATCAGCAGTGCCAGCAGGAAACTCTGAGGAGGCCAACCCTACAGCTACACAGCAGCAGACTGTTTGGATCAATGCTGTGGAGGCAATCATTCTGTAACCTGAAATAAAGTTAATCCCCATTTTAACAGCCCAATTTAATCTGAAAGGCCTTTACCGTGTAAACACATCTGAGGAGATCTCCAGATTGATCCGCTGAGAACTTAAATCGCATTCAAACGACTAGTGAATATGAATATTGCACACACTCGCATCCTGTACACACGGCAAGCACTGAACCAAGACAGCCTAAACAACTTCCCCTGAGGGGAGGGGAGGAGACAGTCATCATTACTCTGGTGACGGAGGGAGTTTCCGCATCTCAACAGCACAGTCAATCAAAGCTGAGGGTGACTGATGTTTGTCACTATTACTGCAGACTCTGGGTCTCTAGGCGCAGACCTCCTGCTCCATCACCTGCTCACTTGCCATCCGCCCTCCCTCCCTGTTGTTGGTCTGGAAGAGGGCTTATAAGTATTGATTAGTCCTTTATAAGACTGAGAATGTTGTCTGTGCTCATTTCCTAACTCTATGTATGAATCTTTGTGGTGACCTAACAGACCAGGGGTGTAAAACATATGGTTAGTGGGTGAGAACCTGCCCACTGGATGACTCTGCGTAATGTGAAAATTGCAAAGAATAATTCAAATTTTTTTTTCACTGGTCATATTTACAGGTATTGAACATTGTACAAACTAGCTGCAGCACAGCTAAACTAGCTGCAGCACCGCTAAACTAGCTGCAGCACAGCTAAACTAGCTGCAGTGCAAAGGTGCCAACACACAAGAGTAGTGTGGCAAATTAAAATAATATTGCGACCTCAAAAATATGTTTGAATCATAAAGAAGTCTGATATCATGTTGCTGTTCCACTGCCAAATTCAAGTGACTGGACATTTGATCTTCTTTCTCCCAAGACATCAGGCTGTTAGTCATCTGTTTTGTAAAATGATTGTTCAGTACTTGGGAATATGTCTAGAATGGACTTTCCATCAAAATTATGTTAACAGTTTGGAGGTGTTGCCCTTTATAGTGTATTAAGCAATGGTTTTACTGGTCCGGCCCACTTTCACACCCCTGTTATAGGAGAGTCTTACATTCAAGTGAAAGATTTTATCGGAAAAAAAGTTCAATGAAGTTCAGAAGAGTTAAACTGAAAAAAAAACAAAAAAAAAACACGTCTCCACCCGATACTGTATATTGCTATTCCATTTATATAAGCTTTTGCTATTTTTCTTTATGTTATGTGTCATCCTTCCACTCTGGCACTGACCCAAATATTCTTGGAAAGCGACTTATGAGTCATTTGTTCCGTTGGAAAAAGTGCACTCTCAACTGCCTCCGGAACCTCAAAGTTTAAAGGTGGTATGGCCTCCGGTGCCATAAATGTGCATCAGAAGCTATTGTAATGGAGATGACGATGCTGACCTTGTGAGTCTAGAGGAAGTCTGTTTATTCTGAGGCAGACAGACGTTTAGTAGAAGAGCCGACAGGTGCGTTATTGGTTCCTGATGGCAGACAATGTGGGCATTACTGTCAGACAGCTCCCCCGCCAGCCTTCACTTTCATGGCAGACATAACTCATTTCATAGAGTGTTAATTTGGAGCACTATTCTATTACAGGGTGGCATTGTGGTGCATGCCACCACTGGCTCACACTGCCGCATTTCAATTTCACATTAGGCCAGTCACACAATTGGGCTTATTAAAGAGTGTTCCTGCTCATAAAATTGCCTTGGAACTGTAAAATTATTCACAGCTTAAAAACTTCAACGACTTATCTACTTTCTCTCTCCACTGGCCCCCTTCCTCCATATTCTTTCTCTCCCATTCCCTCCTCTCTCTGCCCCTTCATTCATTTAATCTTATCTGTCATTTTCCACTAATCATCTCGTTTCGTCTGTGCTGCTGCTTCCGTCTTTCAGGGCTCTGCTTTGCAACGACGGAATATTAAAATGAGATTTGTGGAGAGGTGTTATCAGGCGCCTAGTCTTTTGTCCAGTCCCTCGTTTCTGAAGGAGACTCTTAGTGCTCAAGGCCAAAAAGTGTGTGTGTGCGTGAGTGTGTCCATGTATACCTAAGCATGTCTGCGAGCAGGGGAGTAAGTACAAAGTATAAACGGTCTCCCTCCTTTCCCCAAATCTTAATATCTCCTCTCTGATATTCCGTCTCGCTTCCGAGCATATCTTAAAATTCTGGCCAGATAGTGATCTTCTCTTGGGGCAGGAGAAGTGGAGAGGAGGATGCAGAAAGAAGAGAGAGAGTGAAAGAGCGATAGAGGAAGAATGCTTCACCAGTCTCATCACCTTAGATGGATAAATGAGAAGTGTGGATGGAGACAAGTGCAACACAAGAAGGTAATGGCTTCACTCTGCTGTGAAAGCATCAGTGGTGGGGAGATTCCTGCTCCTCAAGCTAAAGATGCAGCCTTTGAGGAAAAGCCAACAGCCTTGCTGAAAGAGAATGATTACATTCTTCATGGTTTATCCAAAGACAATTACTATATTTACAGATAAATATAGTTCACAAATGTGAACAAATGGAAAGTTTTTGTAAAACAAGACGAGTGCCTTTGATTTTCCCAACTTTATTTGACAAATGAAAACTCTCGCCACTATCTTCCTCTCTCTCAATTTAACCAGCACAATGTGTCATTCTTTTCCTGCTGCACAAATACAGCAATTGTGGTTACACGGCTACCCTCTCTAACCAGGACAGATAGCAAACAGCAAGCGGACAGAAGGGGAGTCAGGCAGTGGAAATTAATGGGCAAAGCAGGTAAAAATGACCCGTGAGGCCCCAATCGATTGCAGCCGCCCCTTTTATTTACACAACATCTCTTGCTTTTCAGAAATCCCACAGCTTCAGAAACCTCCATCCATCACAAGATGTAGGGACAGAGTGCAAGATAAGTGAGGTTCACAGGGGTTTGAATCAGTCGAGGATGCTGACTGAACAGAAAGACCGAGGTGACAGGAGGTCGAGAGGCTGAAACGGCGGGTGTAATCGGGGCCGGGGGGGGGCAGGTTGAAGCTGCCAAAAGTGATAGAATGAAGAGCATTGGTGGAAGGAGGGTGGGGGTGGGGTCTAACGAGTAGAGATGGGATGAAAGCGGGATTAGAGAACGCGTGGAATCAATGTGTGACCATTAAGAAGGTGAAGAAAGACGGTGAAGGCTAGTTCCGATCTCTTGTCGGTTTACATACTTGTTCCCTCGACTAAGCTCGTATCCATGATCGCGGGGAGCGCCGCCTCACAGGTAGCCACCTTGCCCCTGTCTCGCTCCCGCTCCTTGTCTCTTTCTCGGTCTCTCTCCCTTCCCGTGGACGAAGCCTCTCCAGCTCGCCGCTGTCTGTTCTTCTGCGCCTCCATGGCTTTGAGCTTCCGGGCGTGCTTGTGGCCCTTATAATGCGCCTCTGCTTGGTTCTGCAGGAAAATAAGAGAAAACCTGGTTAGAGGGGGGGAAAGCAAAAAAGGAGTTTTTGACTCAATGTATTATCTGCTGGAAAGACTGGAGCCCACGTGCAATAAATGTTAAAAACGTGTGCCTGAATCCTCGCTCTCTCTCGCAGACATAACGCAAGCTGCAAGAACGAGTCTGTTTCCACCTGATAACAGCACTGGCACATTGGGAGGCCAGAGGTATAATTGCATGTGTAATATGCAACAACAGGATCCCATCTCCACAACTACCCTATTAATGTGCACCGTGAGAGTCAGCCTCCGCAAATCCTAGAAACATGTGGCAATACATACTAATTCCACACACATTTGAGCGCTCGCGCCGCACACAAATCCATAAGCACAATTAAAAGCACAAAACATTCCGACTGATTGAGACGCAATAAACACGCAAAATATCCACCTCCCTGCGGGTGGATCACAATTTACCTTCGCTTTCTCATCATTCTCACGGCCCTCTTCAATCCGACAACAAAGCCCTTGTTGTCAGAGCAAACGTGGATACACAGAAAGAGCTGAGAAATCAATACAGAGATCACTCATTACAAACTAAAACAAACTGCGCATCGGCCTTCATCAGATTCTCGCCGGATAAGACATAGTTAAGAGGAGTGGGAATGTGACTCAGACGCAGTACTGAGGGGTGCGGGGGTCGTTTCTATTGAACTACAGTGCAGATGTCTTCACCCAGAACAACAAATTCAAGAGACTTCTAAGTGACATGGAAAATTGAATTTCCATAATATGTAACCCAAATGTTTTAAGAGATGAACGGATTAAGGAATAATGATTAAGTTTTATGATAGATAGACATGCGGAGTAATATAAAGTGAAGTAGTTCCCTCAAGGTAGAAATGCTTCTCTCTGAGCTCTCATCCACTTCTTTAATAAATAATCATGCAAATCCGGAGGCACCAAACGATCCTGGTAAAGGATTTGGGGAACGCTTTGAAGAACTCCTAGGCGAGGAGTAAATAGATGCAGAATTGACAAAGAGTATTGCAAACACTGGAAGAATTTCTCATTGGAGGTGAAATGAGGGTTTCTCTGACTATTGGAGCCTTAAAGCAAAATAAAGCACTCTAAGCAACAATAGGGAGGTGGTGAAGCACGAATCCCACTAAAAAAAAAGGGTCCATGCGATGCGCCTGGATCACTTCTAGAATTTACTGAGGTTTCCTTTGCCCATGCGCCAGCCCACCAAGAAAATTGGCCATGTTGTATTTTGTAATCCTGCTGACAAATGGGCACTCTCAGCCCAGACACTCAGAACATCACCAACAGCAGAACTGGACTGGCAGACCGGCATCCTCCCAGAGGGCCGACATGCCTTTTCAGCCCCTCTATGTTTTTTGGCCGGTTAACTGATAGATTGGCCCATTGTTTTCTTCTCATGTGACTCCCAATCAGTGCCAGATATTAGTACCACACTGGACGAGTAAGAAACACATCTTTCATGGTTGGATTTCAGTGCTTCTTAGCTATAGTCAATGGATAACACCTTTCCGATACATCTTTTTAAATATTCATATTGGTATACATATTCAGGGAGAGCTTTCAGATTGGGTGGATATGCGGTGGGCCAAGCTGGGCCAAAATGCCATGGCCTACTCCTGGTCCCAGTCTAGCTCTGTTACACAAACACACATACAAACAAGCAAACAAACAAATCCTTAACATTAACTAATCTGATGCAAACTCTGATAGATTCTTCACTGGCCCATGCTACAACCCCCCTGCGGATCAGGTGGTTTTTTTGTGTGATCAGCCAAAAGAGATGGGCGAAAGCACAAGCTCCTTGGGGGAGGTTATACTAAGATTCTTAAGTGTGCACATGCAGTATATACTGTAATACACCAGTAGTCTGGGCTTGCCACTGAATGTGTACACCTCACATTATCGAGCCTAATGGTGTGATACAGTGGAAGCGGATAAATAATGTGGCTGTCAAAACATCTGTAAAAACAACTTGGATACATCAGTGCATTGTGTGACTAATCTGCCATGAAAAAGCTTCGGAGATTAGTGCGATGTGACGAATTCAGCCCGCGACTACCTCGAAAACAAAGCCCCCCCCCGCCGCCGCCGCCACCGCCATCGCCCCGTCCACCAGGTCTCGGTGGAGGCAGAGGGACAAGGTGTGAAATGAGCTTTGGTTTTCACATCATCACCCCAACCAGCAGGACTACAGGGAGATTGAGCGCTCTTCTGGGGGATTCCTTATTTCTCAATAATTAAACGCTTCCGTGGCTAAAGCAGAAAGAAAATATAGTGCCATGCTGAGAGGAAGTATAACATGTACTCCAAATGCAAATCCAACACAAGACATGACAATAAAGCCCTGTTATTTTACTTGTTCTAACAGCACAGTGCTGCTACTTTTGATTGTGGAAACTGATGAATAGCAGGGCAATTTATTTTCCCCTAAAAATTTACCAAAACCGTCAATCACAGTTGTGACAGAGATTTTTTTTTTTGCTGCACTGTGCTATAAATAAATGGAGTCCAATTATGTCCAGTTCTGCTAGGACAAAGTAACCTTTGTAGTGTGGTGGGAAAGAGTAATTGCACACAGGAAATTAAAAAAAAATTGGGCAGGATAGAATCCTACATTCCATTGAATTTTACTTTAGTTTATTTTGGATCCCCATTAGCTGTTACAGATGCAACAGCTACTCTTCCTGGGGTACATGTTAAAACAGTATATAGAATACAGTTACAATAAGTGTTTAATATGTTATACATTCATAAATACATGCCTTTGGTCTATGCTTTCTCTCACTGAACAATGAAAGACGTGCTACGCTGTTTTACACTAACTGCAGTTTGTATAGCTCTTTATTAGCCGCGCCTGACCAGATAACTGCACAATAATCAACGTGAGTCAGTACCAAAGCTTGAATAATCCGTATAGTGGTATTTGGTGTTAGGAAAGAGGAGCATCTTCTCATCATAGATATACCTCTACTCGTTTTTCTATCTAACCCTAGTCAAGAACCCAGCACCTACTATCCTCTTTCTGTCTGTCACTCAGCCACTGGTCAGTCATTAGAGCTGCACTACTGGAGTGACCCTTTTTGTAAGCATTCTGAAATTCATTGTTAAGTCCATTGATAGAGAAATAATGTGAAATTTGGTCAAACACAACTCTCTCCATCAGTTTACTCAAGGAAGAGACCAGGAAGAATGCTTTTCGTGCAACAATTAGCTCCTGTGAATGGCTCCTTCTTGGTTATTGGGTAAAGGAATGATTTTTGCAGCTTTTCATGCTTGTGGGCATACACCCTTCTGTAAACTCAAATTAAAAATATGACATATGAGTAGAGCTATCGTACAACAGACCACCCCCAGGAGTTTCCCCATCAAGATTATATAATCTTGAATAAATAGTTCACTCCATATCAAAGGCCCAAAAATGGCCGCAATATCGTGCAGTAATTTCAAATATTTTCCCTCTAACCTGCCACTAAATTCCTCCCTGCTCTCTTTGACCTACATTTGAAATAAACAGTATTCTCAGACATCAGGCATAAAAATTGGAGGAACCACATCACTTTGCAATACTCCCCTGAGAGCAATATATCCTCAAATCGTTTAATTTGCTATCTCGACTATTGCGTTCTAGCTTCCCAGCAGGAAGGCCAACAAAGGCAATGACGGAGGACACGTGGGAAAGACAGAGGGCACATGGAAGCTGTGATAAATAATTGAAAAGGAAGACATGAAATGTGATCCAGGAAGTACAGTTGAGAATAGCAGATCTATGAGCTTGAAGACCAATCAGATGCCAAAACACAGCGCAGCAGTTTATATCCTGTGAAGGCAGGAATCCTTTTATCTTTCCCTGTGTCTGAACGCGTTTGATTGGCCAGTGCAGTGCCTTTGCTCAATGATGTCTCATTGCATTCCAGCAAAAGTTCAATCACGTTCCACTTTTTAGTAGCCAACCCTGCAACCCCCACCCTCCCCACCACCACCTCCCCCCCACCCCCATCAATTAGTGACACACCTAAAAGTGATGTCACATTCATGAGGACCCTGGCGGCAAAGTGAGATTTGAACCACCGGAGTTTGGTGAAAGCAAGATTTTGGGGCGACTTTTAAGCTCCTCTTTAAGGTCAGTTTGCACCACACTGAGGAGTAAAGGAAGCTTACTCATTTCCCCTTTGAGCATTATGCATAAGGATAACTTGGTATAATATTAGAGCAAACTCTGAGGAGGGTGCGCGGAAGTGTTAGCAGCGTATTCATGCTCTCACAGAGACAGATAAAGCTACAGTTAGACCTGACACTCCTCTTTAAGTTGGTGTGTGGAGGCAGGGAATGGGATTTGCTCTAGTGTGTGAGGAGCACGTCTGCGTCTCTTCTCCCCCCCTCAGCTCCCCGTCTCTTGTGCCTTTGCCCTCCTTTGAAGATGAAGAGCAAGAAAAAAAAAAGTGTGTGTGAGTGTGTGTGTGTGTGTGTGTGTGTGTGTTTGTGTTGTGTGTGTGTGTGTGTGTGTGTGTGTGTGTGTGTGTGTGTGTGTGTGTGTGTGTGTGTGTGTGTGTGTTTAGCTGCGTGTGTGTGTGTGTATGTGTGTGTGTTTAGCTGCGTGTGGTTTGGTGTGTGTGTGTGTGTTTAGCTGCGTGTGTGTGTGTGTGTGTGTGTGTGTGTTTTTAGCTTTTGGAGAAACAGAGGTGGCAGGCTGCCATGTTACCCAGCATGCATCAGTCTTAATGACTGCACCAACCACTGCTTCATTCAGTTTGCAACGACAATTACATCTGCTGACCTTTGACCCCTCCTCGGGCTCAGCCCAGTGCAGCTCGCAGCGGCAGAGGGGGCGGAGCTTGGACCGTGGCTTAAGGCTGACCCACTTTCGCCATGTGAGCGTCTCCATGGCGCCGCGTCTCCATGACGCCGCGTCTCCATGGTGCCGCGTCATGTGAGCGTCTCCATGGCGCCGCGTCATGTGAGCGTCTCCATGGCGCCGCAGCCGTTGGACCATGGATCAGCTGTGTTTGGTATTCCGGGCCGCGGCGCCACAGCCACGCCCACGCCACCCTCCTTAAAAGTAATTCAACTTTTCTGGCTCGGCGGCAGGCAGCTGCGAGCCAAGCGCTCCTCCTCGCCGGCGTCCAATAATTCTGCTTCCTGCTGCAGCCGCTCAGACGCTCCCAGCAGATTCATCATGGAAACGGAGAGGAGTCCAGTTTCATAAAGTGATCAGAGGAGTTCATGTCGACTCAGCGTTTATGAACGTGATAAATCTGAGGCCACAAGTGAGTCAGCATCCAGGAACGGAGACGAGCTGACAGAGGCGCCGTCTGACAGAGATTTACGGCCAGCAGGGCGGAGACAGTTCCCCCGCAGCCGGGCGGGGCGGGGCGGGGCGGGGCGGCGCAGGGCG
>CAAKHG010031321.1:0-15449 GCA_901007715.1 Dactylopterus volitans | reverse complement strand
TGAATTTGGCAGCGTCGCGAGGCACCAATTTTTTTAAGAAGCGGCGCTTAAAATGGATGCAGCAAAGACCACGATGTTCTGACTCTTAGGCCCCCCCCCCTCACTCCCGCCCCACACCTCACGCTACCCACCACCCCCCCTCCCCCCACGATGCAATTTATAACATCTTTTCCTTAGTCCCTCCCTGCCTCATAAACACCCACATTTTTCAGATACCAGTTTGTCATGCAGACTTTCTGTTTCAGTGTCGTGACTCAGATTTTCTCGCGGCGACAAAGATTAAGAGCCCCCCGGAAGACACTTCATAACAACCCCTTTTTCACCGGCTGAGAGGTACTCTCCGTGATTAGCAAGCGGATTTTTGATGCGCACACCTGGTCGAGCTCCACGGGGTTGCACATCCGCACTGTCACTGGCGCGTGCCAGACGTCCGCGCGATCGCCCGGCAACAAAAGTTTCCAGGAACAAGTTTGCCACGTTGTTTTTCTGAATGCAGCGGCGTTGAGGGAAGGTGTTTTAAATTTCCAATTCGTCTGTGAGGCTTTGTAGTTTTGCACAGTAATGATTTCGGCTATAAATTTGATTCCGAATAAAGAACGGCGACAATTGGTATGCAGTTATTTCCTCAAGCGCCGTACATACCGATGTAGCTGAATAAAGCACAAATATAGAGAAGAGAAGGGGAGATGGTGGGGGGGGGCTGAGCTGTGGAGGAGATTTTTAAAAAGAGAGCTTACGGAAATATTGGATGCAAGTGAAAGAATTCATTGTACAACAACCTCATAACTTTTCATAACCTTAATCATTTTGTATTTTTGTGTGTGTGTGTGTGTGTGTGTGTGTGTGTGTGTGTGTGTGTGTGCGTGTGCGCGTGTTGTCGAGCATGTGGGACAGTCTGAGTTTGATTACCGTAGCCCGGTGACGGTGATTGGAGGAGAGTCTGCCTCTGTTTGATTACGCCCCCAGTCAGCGACTCCCCCGGTGTCTGCTGTTTTACATCATTCCCTTTCTCCCGTTTATTCTCCACCGCCCTCCAACCCCCACCAATCCCCCCACCCTCCCCCACCCTCCTCCACCACCACCACCTCCACCACCCCAACCCATCAAGCAGGACTTGTCGCCTCGCAGCCTGGAGAAGTGACTGGGCTTTGTCAGGAGCTGAAGAATAGACTTTAGCATCTGACTCGGCCGACCTCAGCTTAACCCCCGGGACACACACACACAGTACCACCACCTCCTCCGCACTCACTGGCCGCTTTATTAGGCACACGTCGCTAGTCGCCAGGCAGGGAACTGCCTGGACTCTTGGTGGCGCGGATCCAGACGCTTTCTTTCCGCACAGACATGGCAGCGTCGAGCAGTTCAGCACCTTGACGGCACAACTCTCCCTCTCCACCGCTTCCCAAGCGCTCTCTAATAATTGAGATCCGGTTCGAGCGTCGCGTTTAAATAAACCGCTCCGATATCACGCGAGCTTAATGACCTCCTGCTGACCGCAGCCAGCGGAAGACGGGTTCACGGTTGCCGTAAAAAGGGATGGACGTGGTCAGCAGCAATATTCAAGGAGGCCGTAGCGGGCGCGATTTAAATCATGCTCAGCTGATGCTACACTGCCTGGATTGATCTTACAAGATGTTCCCATTTGTGCTCATATCAGATTCTGATCCGGCCATTAGATTCTCGCGGAACGACGACTCATCAGACCACGCAGTGTTTCTCTTAATCTTACAGCCTCCCGTTGTTAGCTGGCAACCGGAGCAGCAACCAGCGAGTGGAGCGCATCTGCTTCAAGGTTCAGCTTGTTGTGTTTTCAGAGATGCTCCTGTGCCTCCGCTGGTTATAATGAGGGAACACTAGCGCAGCATCCAGCACATGATTCTTTAAAAAGGACAAGTTGCTCTTCCTTTTTGGCTCCGCATAGCAGTTTTAGGAATACATCATTTGAAGTCTTAGATCAACACGGAAACCCGTGTGTGTTTTCCGTGTGTGCGCGCGCACGCGCCGGCGGTGTGCGATTTGCATTGTTATTTTTGCGTGCGTGTCAATTTTTTCTTTCCCTATTTGTCTTCCCTCCCTTCCAGATGTTTCCTTTCCACATGACTGACTTTTAAATGAGAGCCTGCCGTGGATCTCTCTGTGAACGTGCGACTGAGTGTGTGTGTGTGAGCATCGGTGTGCGTGCGTATGTGTGTGTGTGAGCGCGTGTGTTTGTGCATGCGTCTTTGCTCCAGGTCCCATCCCAGTTGTTCTGTGGCGCGTCTAATTGGAGGTATTTTAGTGTCCCTGCAGAGAGCGAGTGTGAGATAGAATGTGGTGGTGGTGGTGCTACGCGGTTTGTGCGGATGCGCATTTGAATATGCGAGCGTCGGCGCGCCGCAGCTTCGCGGAACTTGACACCTGCCAGCCCTAATTCAAAGCTTAAAACACGGGATCCGAGAAATTCCCCGCATTCATGTGTGTAGTTAGGATGTTTCCAGCACTGCGGCTCTCAATCATACACTCGAGGTGTTCTGCATTCGCGGCATCATGCCATGGCAGACTTCAGGGAGCACCATAGAAACTCCCCCCACCAACGCGGCGACATAATGATCCGCGCCACAATTTACCTCCGCTTCTCTACTCGTCTGCGACTTCGGCTGGAGAGCGTCTTGGGAGTCGGAACAGGTGAGACGGGAATACCGGCAGACACGCGGCGCCGCTGGGTCCTCGCGAGCGTTGTGTCTGGTGACCTCTAAAAACAAACCCAATGCCAAACTGGATGCCGGAGCGACTCTCGGCCCCCCCGACGCGAGCGCAGGTGTACTCGCCGAACAGTGACGCCACATCTGACTTTTCCTCTTCGAACGACCGCTCTTGATTAATTACAGACACAATCTGGAGCTAAGTTTCGGAGGCAGCTGCAAATATTTGTTATTGGACAGCGAAAACAAACATCCCCCAGCGATATCACAGATATGCTCAGATGTACAGCATCGGTAGTAGACTTCTCTCCCTCCCGGGACTCCACTGCGTTTTTGATGGGCGCTTGAATACGAACGGAAAACATCTCTCAGATCTGAGAAAACATGTTCATTTGATTTTATTAACGATATGAATTCTATTCTTTTTTTTCCCCCCCTCTCTTTAATTAGCACTGAAACGGTACTTCGGTTTCTGAGCTGTAAATTGAACGTTTTCATGCGCCGTTAATTATTGAAGTCATATATAAAACACAAACGTCAAATATGTGGATAATAACCTTCAGCGAGGTGATAAAGACGGCTGGTTGAACAGGAGCAACTGTTTGAGCTTTTGTTACAATTTATGATTTCAGTGATTAAACGTAACTGTTGGCTGGAGGGTTTTTATTTTTTTTTTTGTTTTGTTGTTGTTTTTTTTGATGAAATACAGTTCTGTCCCCAATTAGTGATGCAGGTGTCATGTCCGCTCTGACTGTGGAGGGGAGCGTCACTGGAGGCAGCGGGCGGCGCGAGAGAAAGCAAGCTCCGAAAGCTACAAATTCCGAGTCTGTTCCTTGTGCATGTTTTTTTGGCTTAAGGCGGTTGGATATAGCGCCGGCTCCAGAAGACACAACATAAACCGTTTGAGGAGATGAAATAAAACCCCCACATGGACCTCGGAGTGTGCAATGTGCTCAGGCTCGCTCACCCAGTTTCCCACCGCAGCCCTCTTCTGTGTGACCATCTGCACTTACCACATAACATCTAATGGCTGGATATATTTTGTTTACAGGAAAGCTTCACTTTTCATTTTATGGTTTATTAAGGAATTTAACTTTTTTTCTTTTCCGGTAACTCCAGCTCCAGTTAAAATCCTCCACAAGTGTGGCGCATGCTCGGTGAAATAAGACCACGATTGCCCGTTGTGAATTACGTAGTGACTTTTAGGACTCTGGCCCCACGTCAGGTCTTTTGAAGGGGAAATTATGTAGAAGGGCCGTGTTCGAGCTGTCGAAAGGCTAGTTTTGTGGGTAACCTTTAGGAAGGTCGCTTAACATAGCGCATTTAGTCGCAGCTCAGACTGCCAACTTGTCAGCTGTTGCGTTTCACAGCAGTTCTCTGACACTGCTTTACATTTTCAGCACATCTATATATATATATACATATATATATATATTTGTTAGAACCTTGTATGTGCCAGGTCAATTTGAAACATCTGGCCTCGTTGTAAGACATAATAGGATGGAAAGTACATCTCTTTTTTTTTTTTTTTTTCCATTGAAAGGCTACTTATTTCGAGCCCGCAGATGTGGAGCACATGCACACTTGATCATACAAACAGACACAAACACTAAGCGGTTTTGATGAAGGGGCTCGGCTAATGAATCAGTACTTTGATTAATTCCTGCTCCACGGTTGTGTCTGGAATTATTATATTCCATATTTCTGATGCAAAAGGACCTCTCTCTGTTGATCCCTGTCTCCCCTCTCTGTCTGTTCCCGCTCTCTTATTTCTATACCTCTTTGTCTCTTTTCTGCCTCGCTCCGGCTCTGGCTCTGTAATGAGGCTCCTCTGTGGTTCTATAATTAAAACCCCAGTGAACAGAAAAGATGGAGTGATGGAAGAATGGACAGAAAACTGACTCATGGACTATGTCAGTAAGACGAGCGAGCTGAACATGTATGCTCTACTTATTACATCCCGTTATGAATTTAGCAGCGTGATGAAATAGATGGGGACTGATGTCCATGCGCATCGTTTTGACAGTGTTTCGCCGGCGTACTCCCACCCAGGCCGTCTTTAAATAGCCCTCCACTCTCAAATAATTTGGACATGAAAGGGCAGCTTAAAGCAGGTAATGGCAGAGGAGTCCAAGAAGTTAGAGTTGTTGGATGTAACAAGCTTCCAGAAATCAATGAGCAAGTGGAGGCTGTGTAGGTTGGGAGGCCACACGGTAGATGGAGGCTCTGAAAGTTCCAGCCGTACTCAGAACACGATGTCTCCTTTGGTGTGTGTACGTGTGTGTGTGTGTGCTGCAATAAGTGAATGAAGAAGAAGCGGTTGTTTCAATTTTGGTACTTATAATCGCTCCCTCCAATTGGAAGCGAGGCAGAGCCGGTAAGGACAAGCCGGGATGGGGTTTAGACGGAGAAGCGCGTCGCCGGCGCGGGGGATGAAGGCGGAAACAAAGCCGACCGTCGGCGCCGAGCAAAGCCCATCTCCTGACAAGCACTTTGGAGTCGGGAGATCTTCTCCGGTCGTCTGAGGAGATGAGATGCACGAGCACACGCCAAGCACACGCAGGATGCTGAATGAGGTGTCAAGTGCCCAGATAAGTAGCGTGGTGCTCATGGTTTTAATGATCCTGTCAGTCACGCTGCTGTCCTTATCACCACCTCGCTATACACCCTGCAACCTGCGTGCGCGAGTGTGTCTGTCTGTGTGCGCCTGTGTGTGCGTGCACACATGCAACTGCGTATGTCTTAGTCTGAGATCGAGTGTACACGCGCATTAATATTCCGAATCGGGGCTGAGGCCTCCTGTCGGATGCGCCGTACGCGAAGACAGGCGTTGCAATATTTTTTTTTTTTTTTTTTTTCCCCCCACCGTGTTCGCTCGTGCTGCTTTATTTTGATATTCATCGCCGTATGAAAAAGAGCGGCGCTCCACTCTTCCAAACCAGGCAACTCGGCGGGATGCGGCGTTCACATGCCTGCTTGTATCAGCACGCGTGGGCTGTATTCAGGATTTTCATAGCAGTTTTTTTTTTTTTGGAGCGTCCTGAATATAAATGAAACATTATTGTGCGTGCGGACACACTGATTGTCTGCGTGCGTCAGTGCTCCATCCTGTGTGGAACAGGTTATGGGAGTCGCGGGCCAGTCAGCAGATGTTAATTTGAAGCAGGAGAAGTGAAAGAGGCACTGAGGGCCAGAACTGAGCTGGCGAGTGATAAGAGCGGGCGGCAAAGGAAAGATTGGATTGACTGTAGGAAAGGAAGATAAAGAACGGGTAAACAGAAAAAGAGATGATGAGGTACTGAGGAACGGGAAAGGTGTTCGGCGGTGGGGAGAGACAGAGAGAGACTTAGTGTGCATGTGCGCGTGGCGTTGATTGCTTGATTTGGCGTATAATGTTTGGATATGAATAAAATTTGCGATCAAAGTGCATAGTGCAAAGCTATTCATGTGACTACTTGCGAGCAGTTTTTTTTGAAAATCAGTTTGAGAAGCTGTTCCCTGATGTTCCAGTATCGATAAAGCGTCCACACGCCTGCCTCTTCTGGCACCGGCGCTGAAGAGGAAGTTTTTTGCGAGTGTGGTAACTTTGGCGTCGACTCCGGGTGTCCCCGCAGGTTCACTTTTCAGCAGAGCATGTTGGCATGGCAACTTGTGCAACAGACGGTCCAGATAAGACATCAGAAAATACAAAAACAAGGCCTATCGACCAGCCGGCACCGTTCCTTGGCGAACATGTGTAGCGATGTGGGAGGACACATGGTCGACTTAAATGTGAAACTTGATTTCTCTGCTTATTGTTTTCATATTTCATTTCATCAATATCTATATTTGTCTCACTTTGGAGTCTTCAGTTGCATCAGGGTATTCATTATGCAATCACGTGTAAGATATCCATCAATTATCTGCAGAGGGAATTGCTGATGTTTGTAGTCTTTACTTAGACATTTAAGATTGATGGAAACACTGATTGGAGAACTAAAGGGAAGATTTGCAAAAAAAGAAAACTTACTGGCTTGAATGACGTTTTTTTTTTTTAAATATATTTATTCTTTGTGTTTTCAGACTGGTTAATGGTTGGCAAAAACGCAGCGCGCACAATGTAAAGACAATCGTTCTCGAATAAATCCCTAAAGATGAATAAAACAGCAAATACGTCTGTTTTTCGCCGTCCCCCCGGCATCAGTAATGGCCAGTTGGTGATTTCCAGTCGCTCATGTGATTGTCAGAACTGTGTGAATTCATTCATCACAAGCGAAAGCAATAAAGTCTGTTGCCATAAAGACAAGAGAAAAATTTGTGTTCCATTGTCTCATCACAGAATGCAATCACGATTAAATCTAGTCGTGTCGCGTTGACAGTTATTGATTAATGACGTGGCAGTGATTGAGTATTGATGGCTCCACCAATCCCTCCACCCCTGCCCCCTTCCTTCAGCTGCACCAACTATATCTTTTATTTGGTATAACGAGTCCATATTCCTGATTTTTCCGAGAGCTGGTCTGCTGATAGGTCATCCGGTGCGAACTCCGCCCCCTTTCATGTGAACAAGCGCACAACTAGTCTTAAGAAAGCCTTCGGCTGACTTGCACGGGTTGATAACCCGCTCCGTGACAACACTGGGGTTGCCAGGGGTCTGTCAAGCCAGCAAACCTCCACAGATCCTGGATGCGTCGAAGCTTCCCCATCGTTCATGCTTTCCTCCGTGAAGCATGATCTTCACACCAGCAGCTGCCGCCTGCATTTATCCTGCAAACACTCTGTCGCTTGGTTCTTTCTTGACCTTGGACACATCTGAGGACAAAAATCTCAGCTGAAAGTCCAGAACCGAAGGTCTGTTGTGCACCTCGAAAGCCGTTACCTTGTTCAAATGCCTTGCATTTTAATAACTTTGCATTTGGTTTCAGAATCATCTGTGTATGTGTGTGTGAACGTGACGACTAAACAAGAACGATTCATTTGATCTGCCCAGTAAAGTCGGACATTCTCAACAACATGTTTCGCTTAACCGTGAAAAGACTTGACTTCAGCACATCTCCAAAAGAACTAGGAAATATTGAGCCATGTACACTGAAATCAATATTTATGATGTACCGCCCGACTCCGTGTGAGAGTGTACGGTAAGTAAAGACTCCACTCGTGAAGTGAGCTGCCATTTACATAAAGATTATTCATGTACTATGACTTGTTTCTCCAATAACGACTTTGAGTCACCTTAAGACATAAGAAGCCTATGAAGATGATGACGCCCTTCTATTACCAGAAAATCATTACCGCAGGAGACACGTAGGACTGATCACACAAAGTACACATACTCGCTGGTCCACTTTGGGCCTCAAGTCTAAATTTGCTGCGTTCTCACCGAGCTGTGGAATGTTTCTAAACTGCCGTCACAAAGGTGAGGACTAAACTGTCTAATTCCAGCGTGCGATATAAATACTTAGAGTTTTTCAAAAAGGCTCTTAGACCTCGGCGGGCGTCACCGATTCGCACACGGTCGCATGCACGCGTGCGAGCGCTTCGAAGCAACGTCGCCACTTAAGCTCGAGCGCATCGATGACCCGCTTCGTTCATTAGCTCCTACGTGTTGAAATGCAGCTTGGACTGGGCTCTGTTTTTTTTTTTTTTTACTGCACTGCGTTCATTTGTAAAAACCTCACCTCCAGCCACTTTTTCACTGACAGACACAAGCGCGCGCGCACGCGTGTGTGTGTGTGTGTGTGTGTGTATCCTCTTGCACCCTGCATTACCAGATTGTATGTTAAGCATTTTTATCGTCGGCGTTTCGGGGCAAACGCAGCGCTCACATGGAATTAGCGAAAGAGCAAGTGATTAAAAAGAAGCAGATGAGCAATAAAAGTGGTCGAGGGCGAGAATGTAGAAGGAGACGTGAGGACAGAGGGTGGGCGGGGGGGGTGGGGGGTGGGGGGGGACCTGGCAACACAGAGAGGGAAAAAAAAAAGGTGAGCAGTGAGCAAGTGCGAAAATTGGGAAAGCTTTGAAGACGATGGAGATGGATAGGAAGGAAGAAAGAGAAGCTGAGTCTAAAAGCTAAAGATTGCGAGGGGATGCTGGAAACAGGAATAGATCAACAGGGCCTTTAATCCAAAAATAGTTTACGCCCTTCTCCTTCTTCCTCCTCATCCCTACTTACCTCCCAGCCACTCCCTCCTCCCTTGTCTGCTTGTTTGGAATGATTGAAGAAAAGAAGAGGAGGGGGGAGATGTGTGCGGCGTTCACCTATACCACACACACACGCACACACACACACACACACACACACACAGAGGCGCGCACACGCACCGTCATACTGCGGCGGCCGCGCTCATGTGGACACATTGTGATCCACAGACAGACAGATGACATCCATTACCAGGCCATCCTGTCCGAAGCCAGGCGGAACAGCTGCGGCCTGATCCCGCTGATCTATCGCCGCTCTAATGAATCTGTTATAGCCGGGCCCGGCCAATCAATCTCTGAGCCACTTAATCAATTACCCCATTAATCAGACATAGACCCTAACTGTTCTTGCCCCCAATGAGCGATCGCTTTACATATTCATACAAGCACAAGCGCACAAACATGGGAATCTCAAGCATGTGGACTCTGGAGTCCGAGGATGCCGCGGCGCGTTTTGACTGATCGTCATCACGTCGTACCGATGCTCCTGTATTGCCGTTTCCTGCGTTTGGATTGTTTGTGATTGATAGTGGTGGAATTATTTATTTCAAGCCAGAGGAAATCTCCGTTTTTTTTCAAGGAGTGAATTCCTGGTTGCGCGCAGGGTGGCATGGCGGTGCAGTATTTAGCAGGAAGGCAGAGTTAGCATGTTTTCTGCGTGCCTGCGCGGCTTCCTCTGGCCTCCTACGGCTTCCGCTAACAGGGGGGGGAAAAGAAAAAAAAACTGCAAAAAACGCACGTTTGGTTAATTGGTGAGTCTCACACGCTTGTAGGTGCGCGTGAGTGCGAATGGCTGTCTCTGTGTCCCTGTGATTGGCTGGTGGCTTGTCCCGGCTCCTGCCGGTGTCAGCCGGGATTGGCCCAGGGCCCTCTGTGACCCTCTTCAGGACAAGAGGTTCAGTTAATGAATTAATGTGCATAAACGGTGGATCACACAAGTCAGCGGAGACATTAATTATTATTAACAGGATGATTATGTATTCCGCTTGATTCGCTAACATCACACGGGGAAGAGTAGCGGGGGGAAGGAACGTTCATTAGACAGGTTTGTGTTAAACTAAAACTATATTGAAGGGGCACGCATGAAGAAGCAAGAATTTATTCATCAACAATATGGATTTTTTTTTTCAACTTAGCACCCATAAATCTTGAATTTAAAAAAAGGCCATCAGTGAGTTGTATCACAGTTAAGGATAGTTAAATGTACAATTGGTTGCATTTTGCACTTATAGCCATCTCCCTCTCTCTCTCTCTCTTTCTCTCTCTCTCTCTCTCTCTCTCTCCGCCACCTGTTCCGGCTTTTGATTTGTTATGCGTGTTTGATTTGTCGCATTACATCACTTAATCTCCTTTCCGTTTCCTAAGCGCGTGTTTGTTTCGCTCATGAAATATTAAATATTGTGTCTTAAATGCGCATGTAGTTTACGTGTAGCGGCGCATGTCAACAGTTGTTCTGAAACCAAAGGCCCAATGCTAGCTGAACCCCCCCCCCACGCTGCTGCACTGCACCAATGAGCTCTGCTCGTCTGGACGGAGGTCTCAGACAAAGTCCAGGAGTGCGTAATGAGCGTCTGTTTTTTTGCAGATGACTGAGTCGACTCTGAGTCTTTTCCAATCTCATTTTATATAAATCCACCGCTTTCTCCATTTCTGTCCATTTTCCAAATTAGCAAGGAAAAACTCAATTTCGTTCTTTCAGGATTTCAGCAGTGGCCCGGCGGAACCGCAATCTAGCGCACCTGTTGCCCATTGTGTGGTCTCTTATTTGATTAGCTGCTCAACATGTGGTCCTGTTTCTGATGCCAAGACTCAACACCGGTGAATGTTGCCATGCGGGGAGTCCAGCATTATTGTTTCAGAGTCTGGACCCGTGTAAAGCGGCTATGCAACTTAAAATTATGTCGAGCGTTTATGGTTTAAGTGATTCCAAAAAAAAAAACGACCAAAGATTTCCAACAGATTAATTACGACTCGTAAACTGTCGGGATGCTTTTATCTTGTTTTGTTTTTTTTGCGACGCCCCTCTCTCGACATCTCGGAGGCGGCTCCTCGGCGATAGGCTGGGAGCGGAGGTCGGAGGCTCACTCTCACCTTCCCGCCGCCCACCCTGTCTCATTTATTTTTTTCCTCTCACTCCTCCGACACCTCCACAAAACATAAGCCACACGTCCGCGCCGGCGCTTACATTGGCGGCAGTGCGGCTCCCCGCACCCGTGTGCTCGTGTGTGCGTTGGCTCCCTTGTAATAAATCAGTTATTCTAAGTACAAACCCTGTGGACTTTCTCCTTGTCACATTTCGGCCGCCGGTTTTTGACAATAGCAAGTTTTTTGTTTTTTGTTTTGTTTTTTTAGATGGGGGTTTTACTCGGGAAATCAATAACGTCTGACTGCATTATTCAGATTTTCATTCCACCCCGAAGACTATGAAACCCAATGTGCAAAGTAGCTTTCGAGGGAGAACCCAAGGAAATGCCAGGACACGTTACCCTTTACCGATCTGTCGCCTTCCTCCAGGCCCTGTAGTTTGGGCGAGTAAATGAATGGACCGTGTCAGGGAGCAGTGCACAGTCAGCCGGGGTATCGCTTTTTTTTTTCTTCTTTGTTTTTTTTTTTGTTTTTTTTTCTCCTAAGGAGACACTTAAAATTCAGCATCCTCTTATTTACTTACGCTGAGGGTCCTTTGCTCTTCAAGTCTGCGAGACAGGGTGACGCAGTAGAAGAGAGGTGAGGAGATAGATAAAGGGAGGACGAGACGACGAGGCAGCGCCAGAGAGGAGATTGCTCCCGGCATTCTGGGCGAAGAGGAGAAAAGGGAGGGGGGGGGGCTGGATTTTTCTCCGTCACGTCCTCCATCTGCACACCGGGGCCGCAGCCGCGTGACTATCTTTTAATGTTCGAACCAAAGCTCAGTCCAGGCGACAGTTTTAAGGCCCATTCCAGATCAAGTGAAAGGTCTCAAAATGCATGTTCGCAAAAATGGTCGGGAAAGTAAGACCCGAGACTTCTTTGCATTGACTGCCGACGAGGTTGAGCGGCTACGGGAAGTAGCGCGCGCGCGCTTAAAGCAGCTGTGGCCGCGGAAAAACATCCGACTGACAACTTGCAATACCCATGTGTCAGCATTTCCAGGGGTTTCCGTTTCTGCCTGTACGCATTTTTAAGCCGAGTTTTCAGACTAAAACGGGACCAGCGGTGTTTCCAAATATCTCCGTCTTAGAGCCGCCGCGATGCCAGAGTCGTGACGACGCCTGGTGTAAACATAGCAAGAGTTATGCATTTTAAAATTGAAGCATCATAATGTGGATGCACTCTGCAGGGCGAACGGGAACACACACAAGCAGCAGCCACATCAGTGCGCTTCCCTTTCAAGAGACACTTTCTGGCTCCAACTTTCCTCTAAGACTTTTTCTCGAGTTCCTTTCTTCTCGGTCTTTTCTCTGCTGCCTTTTAATACACTTGAGTTTCTCCTGCAGGATCAGAGGCTCGTACTTTCTCCTCTCTGTCTCCCATCAGAGGCGCAAACTTGCAGAAGCAGCACTCTTCTTTTGAATTGGAAATGATATCCCCCTTTTCATGAAATCATTAGGCTCACAGTATGAATTGAATATGTACTTCTATTTCCCATTTTCATTACATGGCGCTCTTTTTTTTTTTTTTCGTTGAGAAGTCGAGCGTTTGTTTATCAATTCCAGTTGCACACATATTCATTTTTGGACGCTTGTGATTTGACAAGGGATCGGTGTTTTTGTTTTTTTTGGGGGCGCGGGGGGTTTATTTCAAGTCTAGGGAGCACCGTCATCTGTTTGGGCACAAATAAAGCTGAAGCTATAAAAGGCGCGATGGGAAAGGAGGAGGGAACAAATTACTGTAAATGAGTGTCGATGGAGAGGAAATCGTTGCCAAGAGAGAAAAATAAAAGACTGAAGGAAAATGTTTTTTTTTTTTCTTCTTTTCTTTACGCAATGAGCAACGTGAATGTCAAAACCTGGTGACATTTGGATTGTCTACAAGGATGATTGACACCAGCTTTTACCTGTACATGGTTTGGAGGCTGTGCTGTGTGAGTGTGTGTGTGGGCATGATTGACATGGTAAATTGGAAAGGTCATCCGGCCGACAAGCAGACGTCAGGCAGCTGTAGCATTCCAGGAGTCCTCTTTTGCGGCGAAAAGAACGGCGGAGGCGCCGGATCTGGCTCCAACAGGGTTGAGAAGAGCGCGGCGTTGCATGAAAACTACGGCTCGATATGCAAACCCGCTCGCTGCTCTTTATATAGCGTGCATAAATGATAGCGCTCCACACCTGTGGCCGGATTTACAAAGCCAGACAGACCGTAGGGGTGCGCGAGACGAAGCATACGGGTCCATCAGGAATCGCTCCGAGGTCTGAGGTCAAAACTCCAGCCAGCTTATTATTATTTTTTTTTATTTTTATTTTTCTTGCCAATGTGTGTGTAGATGGCATCCATAAGTCCTCGTGTCGAGATTGGTAACTAGAGAATTGGTAGTGTTACATTTGTATAGCCATTGGTATGAATTGCAAATAGGTGGCTTTCTGCGTGTGCGCGTGCATGTGTGCGCTAACGCGTGTGTGTGTGTGCGGAGTGAGCAACAGGAACAGAGGGAAGGGAGAGTGAGATTGACAGGGTAAATTGGAATGGTGAGGGTTTCTTGAGGTTGAACTCTGGGTTTTAAGCAGCTATGAGACAGAGAGCGCGAAAAAAAAAAAGATCCAAACGCGTTGCTTAAAAGTATTCCTTCGCTCGAGATTTCGCTTGAGATAATGTGACGGCGGATGGCGTTTGTGGGTGGATGGGGAGAGCGAGGCGGCGCTGAGCGGGAGAATGGATTGTCACCCAAGGCAGGGGGGGGGGTTAAGATGAAGGGGCTAGTTGTATGCAGATGGAAGAGGGGCTGTTTCTGTGTCCAAAGGGGATTTAGGGATGCTCCCGCTAATGGGCGGCCCACAGCTGAAGAGTGAACGGTCAGCACCTGCACAGGTCAGCAGGCACGCTAACAGGAGCGCGACATGACATACATGGCAAAGAAATAACCTTTATCCACACATTGAATAGCAAAGAGGCCACACAAGTACAGTACTTTATTCCCCTTTTGCACACAAACACTTAGGCACCTAATAGTTCAAACACACACACACACGCACGCACGCACACACGCACACACGCAGAGGACGTGGTGACCTGCTTGGTTGTAGGTCCTCCAGGCAGCGGAATTCACAACAGCGAATTCATGAATACAAATCATACATCCCGGCCGAAGCACACCCAGGCACACGCATGATATTCTCGCATCGAGTCAGAACGCATTTCACGGACGTCACGTTAGAATATCAACCGTCGGCCGAGCGCTTTTTTTTTTTTTTTTTTTTTTTAATGCAAATCCAAGAGTTTACTCCAGCAGCCGTGCGAGCCGGGAAAACGCGGCACACATTGATTAAGACGCCAAATGAACCCAGGCGTTACACCAGGTTTGGGAAGACAATGAGGATGTGAAAGTCACTGGGAAATGCGAGTTCATCTCTCTGAATGTCAAACGCACTGTTGTGTTGGGAAGGCGCGCGCGCGCGCACACACACGCACACACACACACACGCACACACATGTCTCGCTCTGTTGTCCCCTGATGTCCCCATTGTTTTCCTGTCCTCGTTGGAAACTGAGGATGACTCAGTTTGACGCGTCATTTGAATACACACGCAGAATTGTATGCCCCCAGACCAAAGCCTGCGTGTTTCCGTGTGTGTGTGCGTGTGTGTGAGTGTGCGTGTGTGTGTGTGTGCGCTTAAGCTCCACTCCACAATGGACTTCTTACTAAACAGCAGTGCTTGGGCATTGGGATTTATTTTTTTTTCGATACCTGTGTTTCAAATTCCAAACAATGTTGTTTCTCGAACTCTGGAGGAGATCAAATATATGTTAGGTCTGCATATCCAGCTGCAGGTTTATTAGGCGTATATATCTGGCTTTAACTAATGCAGCTTCATAAAAGAGCATCGCAATGAATCCGATCTTTGCAAACATTCTTATGATGTGCTGTTTGTTCAAACTTTTACAAAGGTCAGTTTGAGATTTCGTTTGGGTGAATTGCGTTTCTTAGGAATAGTAACAATAATGTCAGTTAAATTGGACTAGATATTAGAAACGTACGAGTATGACCTTATGTGGCAACCACAGAATAAATGATAAATTTAAAAATAAAAAAAAGCAATATAGTGTAGGCGTGTGCGATCCAAAAACAAGCAAAATAGACGACAAAGCCCGACAGTTGCTTTTTGACCACCTTCACTACTCGACAGCGTTCGTTACTGAGTGCTATAGACACATTTCTGCCCTTGTTTTCTGCCTTGTCAGCTGGCTCGCCCGCTCTCTATCACTCGCTCCATACACTCTGTGCATGCGTACGTTTGTGTGTGTGTGTGTGTGTGTGTGTGTGTGTGTGTGTGTGTGTGTGTATGTATGTATGTATGTATGTATGTATGTATATGTGTGTGTGTATATGTGTGGTACTGAACCCCTGATTGCTCCTGGTGGACAGGTTGGCGCCTTGCATGACAGCTGCCGCTGAGGTCACTC